>JASDQU011102465.1:11231-32997 GCA_032191745.1 Picea mariana | reverse complement strand
TTTTTGGACAACATACTATTTTTGATGTTTTGGATATTATATTTTTGGATATGGTTTAAAATATCATTGATATTAATTTTCAAATTATGAGAATGATGATGGGAGCCACAAGGAGGGATGTGTTTGATTGATTGGCTAGTTGTGTTTATTTTTGTTAAGAAACTAAAAGGAGTCACAAGGGGTCCCACTTACTAGTTATTATTTATTAAAGACCCTTATTATTATTATATTAATTCTTCCCCTAAACTAAAAGTTAGTTGAGTTTTAGTTGACTTAACTAAAAGAGGCAGTTTAACTACTTCAACTAATTTTGATTGCTTAAAGGCAAAAAGAGAAGGGGGGACACGAGGAGAATAGAAGGAGAAAACATACTAAGGTCTTCTCTTGAGTTTTATTGAGATAGTTCAATTTTCATTCGTTCTTTAATTCATTGAAAGCCTAATTATATTTTATGAAAGCAGGGTCCTATTGTAGACAACAAGATTCAAGGCTGAATTACATCATTCAGACACTTTTTTTTCAGAGGTGTTGATCTATCTTTGTTAGTTTGTGTAGACTTGTCTCTTTATGAATTAAATTTCATGACTGATAAAGGATATTGTGCAGATTCAAGTGGGAAGCAATCTGTGGCAAGCTAATCCAGCTTTTAAAGTTCAGTTTTTTACTTTCTGTTAGAAGTTCTTTTGTATGTTTTTCATCGGGGACATCTAAGTTTGAATTTGGTCTAAGCTTCCTCGGGGATTTTTGTAAAGAGAACGATTCTTTTGATTTATTGGAATGAAATAAGCGATTTCTATTCTCTCTAATCTATGTTAAATTGTGACTTGGTATTTTTGGTTTTGTCTCCACATTTACTTTTTCATCTGTTATATTCAGAAAATTATATAAAATGTTCAATTTTTCAGCAATCTTTTATTTATAAAAATCAACTTAATCCCTTGTAACTAATACTTGTGGATTAAGAAACAAATTTTGATGCTATAAACATAGGGTTATATTCCCGTCTATCTTGCCTTAGCCAAGCAAGATCTGAAAATGCTTGAGTAAGATCATTTCATATCTTTTCCTCAACATCTATTTGGCGACCATACTGGGGAGACCTTCCATATCTCTCTGGTTTATTTTTTATGCTTGATTATCATTGAATACATCTACTTTTTTTATATTGATTCTTTGACTGTTCCATTTCTTGATGATTGTACATGTTGCAAGGCAGCCTAATATTGAGCCCGGTCTTCAAGATCAGACCATCATTGTTTTAAACTTATTTAATACCATCTTATACACTGCTAATACTCGGGTTGAGCTTAATTTCTCATGGGTAGCAATTGAACAAGATATAAGTGCCCAAGAACGGTGGGAAGCTAGGCATAGATAACTTAGGAATCAACCATAACTTTCTTTTTCCTTCAGTTTTGATCTTCTTTCATGTCCTTAGACCCTTGTGTTTCTAGGAGAAGAAGAGGTTTATCACCGGAAATTAATCCTATTCTTGAAATAGGAAGAAGGAACATTGTGTTATCAACCCAACAAAGTTCTCTAAGGAGAACCTTGTCTGATTCATCTAGTTCTTCTTTCTCTCCCTTACCTATCATTCACAAGATGACATCTAGTGGTGGCTTTGGTTGCACTGGAGGTGCTTCTTCATCTCAATATTCAACTTCGTCAGTGATTGGTATCTTGTATAGTCACCAAGTCCCTGTCCAATCTACCACAAACCCCACCAAAGTCATTAACAAGTATGGTCTTTTTCATTTTGAATAAAATGATACAACCACCCCATGGCATGTTTCCTCCCCTCTTAACCTGACACCTACTACTCATCCACTTCCTAAATTCAAAGAGAATCTCCCTAGGTTTTCAGGAAATAACATTGTCACTATGAATGAACACTTGGTGGAATTTTCTAATGCCTGTCACAACATAAGAGCCAATGACACCGATACTTGTATGTGCTTATTTGTGAATTCCCTTGAAGGGAAGGCTGCAACCGATTTCTTTGATCTCCCCTCTAATATTTTATCTACTTGGGAGGAGTTAGTATATTGGTTAAAATATATCTATGGGCAATCCAAAATCCCAGCCGAGAAGTTATGGGAGTACAATAAAATTGCTTATAAGGGGGATGAGACTATCAAGTCCTTCAACTTGTGTTTCACCAAATTATAAAATGAAATCCCCGAACTCATTCGACATCAGAACCAAGCCACTTTCATGCATTATTATAATGCACTACCTCCCCCCTATCATCATAGGCTTGAGGAAAAATCCATTGATAACCTCGGTTTCGCTCTGCATACTTGTTTAGAGTATGAAGAACATCTTGAAAGAACATATTTACCTAAGGGATACTTAGTTAAACAGACAGATATGTCTGCCCTCTTACAGCTTGTACAAGGCATGAATAATTGTATGATAACATATGAGAGAAAAGGAAATGTCTCATCTCTTACCCCTGGAGCTTCATCTTCTTTTGTACCCCCCTTTAGAAATCCAAATGAAAATAATTTTCAGACTAAAGCTATCATGCCTCATAGTTGGTGTAACTTTTGGGAGAAACACCATGAGGAAAGTACACGTGAGGTAAAGAAGAGTTCCAGAGATAAAATCTTTGGTAAGAGACCTGAAACTACCATTGTTTTCTTAGACTTTGTAGATCCAGAAGATGCCATGATCATAAATAATAGGAATAAATCCTATGCTCCCAAAAGAAAATATGGTCCTCCTTGCAATTCTTTTAGCCCAATATCATCCTCACCAACTACTACTGTTCAGGTTCCTAAGGATTTTGACAGTCAAGGAACTACCTCCCCTCTCCCCTCTTCCAAATACAACATTCTAAATCAGTTGGAAAACATCAAAGCAGATGCAACCCTTTGGGACATGGTTGTCATCCCTGAACAACCGAAGCATCTAAAACAATTTATGGAAGGAAAATATTTCATTGTATCCAACCTATTTGAAGAGGTAGCTGAAGAGGATTCGTCTGTAAATAAAGTAGGTGTACATAAATTTAGATACCCTATAAAAAAAACCCCGTTTTATATTTCTGTAAAGATTATGGATAAGATTGCCCATTGTTGCCTCATTGATGGTGGTTCGGGCCCAAGTGTAATGTAGAAGATTACTATGGAAGATCTAGGCTTGTCTTGTACAAATGAAAATGCCAGAAGCATGCTCTCTTATAATAGTCTACAATAAACAACCATAGGTGAAATCGAGGATGTGACCTTTGTTTTGTGCGCGTACCCTGAAATTAGGACAACCCTTAATATTCAGGTCATCGATATGCCAGTAAGTAACTATTTGATCATATTAGGAAGAGATTGGAAAGACTTGATGGGTGGATACCTCTCACTCGATGGGACACACTTATCCGTTCCTCAGAATGGTAAAAACATCATAGTCCTTAGAGAGGGGAGAATTTCACCTTACATAGAAAGTGTCCCACAACCTAATGTGAATTATACCGAGGAGGATGTAGGAGTGTATTCCATCTTTGTCGAGGAGGACAACACTACCTTGGAACAAATTGACTTAGACGACGGGATGTGGCATATGCACTTTGATGGTTCATGCTCCAGTGAAGGAAACGAAGATGGTATTATCTTGTACTCTCGTGTGAGAAAAATTCATAACTTTTCCTATAGGTTAGAGTTTTCTTTCACAAACAATGTCATTGAATTCAAAGCATTACTGTTAGGCATTGAAAATGCCTATAATATGGGTTGTGGTCACCTTACAATTTTTGGGGATTCCGAGCTTCTTGTGAACCTTGTACGTAAGATATACTCTCCTAGCAACAAGTTAATGAAACGCTACACCCAAAATGTTTGGGCACTTATTTCGAACCTACTATCTTTCAACATCACTCATGTTAAAAGGGAATTGAACTCAATGGTTGATTGATTAGTTGTTTTTGCAGCCTCTCCTAATCGACAACTTCTTCCACAAATACCTGAAAGTACTTTTCAATCTATGTATCATACACATATCCCTGGCAATATAGAATCGTGGCAGGTCTTCCCTAGTGATGAAATCATCTTTGCTTTCATTCAAAATGAACCTTATAAGCCTAAGGAAATTATATCAATGGAAAATAACAAGATCCCTAAAGGCTTGAATCCTCTAGAAGTTCAATTTCATCGAGTGATGTATGCAACAAAGAGAAACATAAATACGAAGAGTAAAAAAGGAAAGTGGGTGAAACCATTTCCTTGAACATTGGAACACCCGAGTCTCCAAAGAATGTTAAAATAGGTGCCCAATGTTTTGATGAAGAAAAACTAAAGTTTGCCAGACTGCTTAGTGAATTTCAAGATGTTATTTCTTGGTCTTATGAGGATGTTCGTGGTTTTGATCCTGCTCTTATACAACATGCCATTGCTATCAAGGAGGGAATAAAACCATTTAGGAAAAAACAAAGGCCTATTAACCCTGCACTGGAAGCAACTGTTCGAAAGGAGTTGGAAAAAATGTTGAAGGTTGGGATTATCTTTCTGGTTAAGTATTCATAATGGGTTTCTAATTTGTCTCTCGTTTGGAAAACAACTGGTCAAATCAGATTATGCGTAGATTTTCGCACATTGAATCGGGCTAGTATAAAAGATCACTCTCCTCTCCCTAATATGAAAATGATTTTGCAGCAAGTTACAAGGTCACAGATGATGTCCTTACTTGACAGTTTCTCTGGTTACAATCAAATCAAGGTAAAAAGGGAAGATAAATATAAAGCCACTTTTATTACTCTTTGGGAAACTTTTTCTTATGAACGTATTCCTTTTGGCTTATCCAATGCAGGTGCCACTTTTCAAAGAGTCATGAAGATAGATTTTGATGATTTGATCAGCAAGATTATTCAGATCTATCTTGATGACTTAACTGTGTACTCTAAAAATTGATCAGATCATTTTGGTCATCTTAAAAGAGTTCTCATGCGATGCAGGAAATTTGGGATTTATCTAAATCCTTCTAAGTCTATTTTCGACGTTACCAAGGGGCAAGCTCCTTGGACACATTGTCTCCGATTTAGGAATAAGAATTGATCCTGAAAGGATTGTTGCTATCCTAAATCTTCTTGCTCCCACTTCCAAGAAAGAGGTTCAAGATTTTCTGGGGGTTATTAACTTTGTTCGTAGGTTTGTTCATGATTTTGTTGTAATAGTAAAACCAATTCATAATCTGCTTAAGCAAGATCATTCATTTTCTTGGATAGATGATGTCAAAAATTATTTTGTAGGGATCAAGAAAGAAATCAATTCTGCACCGATTCTGGTGAAGCTGGATTTTGAGAAAGAATTTATGATATATACTAATTCCATAGAGGAAGCAGTTTCTGCTATCCTCATGCAGGGTGATGACAAAGGTAATGAAAAACCAGTGGCTTACATGAGTCAAATCTTGTTTGATGATGATTTTAAATATTCATGAGTCAAAGCTCTTATTAAAGCGGTTGAAAAATTTCTCCACTTCATCTTAGGTAAGCATACATTGGTAAAAGTACCTTTACCCGTTGTCAAGTTTTTTTCTCTCACAGACTTATCTTTCAAGGAAGCTTGCAAATTGGCTTGCCAAGATCCAGGAGCATGATTTAACTATTTTGACTTCTACCACCATCAAGGGACGTGACTTAGCCCTTCACTTAACTCAGCATGCTGAAACTAGTGAAGAAATTGATGAACATGATAGTTCTCTATCAACACTGTTCTACATTGATAATCAAATCCTTCCTGTGTCTGAACATCCTTGGTATAAGAATTTGGTTTAATATTTGCAAAATCAAAGATGTCCAGATAACTTAGAAACTCATCAAATAAGAAGGTTCTGTATCAAATCTGCTAGATACGTCATTATAGGGGATTTCTTGTTTAGACGATTTGTTGATGGTATGTTGCTTCAATGTGTAAACAATGAGGAAGCACATAAACTGTTGCAAGAAACTCATGGTTCTTTTAAATTCTGTTATTCACGTAGGAGGTCATTTTTCTGCTAAAAGTATTTCTTTTAAGATTATCAGAAAAGGATACTATTAACCTTCAATCTTTCGTGATTCTTATGTTTTTTCGAGATCTTGTGACAAGTGCCAGAAATTTGTTGGGAAAGAACGCCTTTCAGCTATGCCGTTACAACCTGTCCTCTCCAACTTTCCTTTTTCAAAGTGGGGATTGGATTTTATTGGTCCTATTAATCCTCCATCTTCAGCATGACAAGTCTTTGTCTTGAAAACCACATAATATTTTACAAAATGGGTTGAAGTTGTCCTGCTTAAACATTCGACAGATGATCAAGTGATCTCTTTCCTTGAAAATAATATTTTTTCCAGATTTGGTCTTCCTCTGAAAATTATTACAGACAATGGTCCCGCTTTTATTTCTGCTAAGCTGACCCAATTTTTAGCTAAGTTTGGGGTTAAACATTTTACCTCATCAGATTATTACCCCCAAGGAAATGGGTAGGCCGAGTCTACCAACAAGAATCTGGTGAGAATTGTCAAAAGGCTCATCAAAGTAATCCTCTTCAATGACACACTCTCCTCACTTACGCCCTTTGGGCAGATCGTACTACCACCAAGGTGAGCACTAGTTTCATTCCTTTCCAGCTTGTTTATGGTCAAGAGGCCATTATTCCTACTGAGATGGAACTTTCTTCCTTAAGGTTAATGCTACAAGTCGAAGAATTGAATTCTTCTGATGTTTCAAAAAGGATGAATGCACTCCTAGCTTTAGAGGAGCAAAGGATGTTTGCCTTGGGTAATATAAAGACAAGACAATAGACTGCTAAAAGTGTTTCAACAAGAGTGTCAAAATTTTCAAATTTAAAGTCAATGAGAAGGTACTGTTGTGGGATTCAGTTCATGCTAATACGGGAAGACATTCAAAGTTTCAAAAATTATGGTTGGGTCCCTTCAAGATTGCTTTTGTCCTAGGTGTGAACTCTTACATTCTAAAGGACTTGCAAGAGCGTTTGTTTTCCTATAGCACTAACGGTTCCCATTTAAAACATTACGTGGAACCAACTTGAAGAGTTTAACGATGTTTAGATTGTTCTGTATTTTAGTAGTTTTCAATTCTGGTTTCATTTTAGTAGTTTTCATTTCTACTATTTTCATTTCTGTCGTTTAATTTTTGCTCACTCAAATTTTGTTGTTTCATTTCTGTTATGACATTTCTTGTTTTTTTTCTCTTTTTATTTCAATTTTTTTGAAAATAAAATGTTGGATCAGTTTTTCCATAGCGACACTCCTCCAAAGTATTTTTAATCAATAACAATCAATATTACATGACTGCTATGATGTTCTCCCATTAAGACATCATTGAATTTGCTATCTTCTTTCACTTCTATTTTATGATATAGTTGGTTACATCTCGCTTCTACTTTCCGTTTCTTCATCCATTTCGAGATTCAAAAGAGAAAGTTCATAATTAAATTTTCTCCTTGGAGTCAAGAGCGAATTTTAGTTGAATGATTATGCTTACAGGGTTAAACTCCCTCATACTTAACACTTTCCATGAGTTATTCCCAAATTCCCAGTCATTTTTCCATTAAATCCTCTCACTTCTCCCTGTTGCACAATCATCCTGATTTATATCTTCTTGATCTGATGTTACTTGGTCTGTGAAACCAGACACTCTGAGTTCTTAATCTGTTGGAAACAGATTTCCCTATGGAGTTGCCAGTTTGTTGACGATTAAAATCACAACGACGAATTCCGCTTGCAAAGTATTGCTAAAGCCCTATTATTTATCTATGTTAATAATATAATACTGGTAGGTGGGACCCCCTTGTAGACTGGAGGCTAAAAGATAGACATATCACACATTTTTCTACTAGTTTTTTTTATGATGCATACACAGTCCTACATGGTTGAAAATGCAGTCTTGGTTTCATTCTTGACATAGTAACAGGTGGATGCTACATTTTATGGAATGTTTCTGCAATTCAAGGCATTATTCTTTTGTTATGATGGGCATGTATTGACAATTGCTATGATTTAACCATGTCATATATCATCATGATCGACTACCTAGCCACATATATACAAGAGATATGTTAGTGATAACATAATCAAAACAAAGGAAGGAAACTTATGAAAAAAATCTTAAAGGAAAAGAAGTTATGTTTGAGCTATGTTAAGGCTTATATGCAAATGGAAAATTAAAGAGATGTTAATGTTAGTCCTAACTATTATATGGTTGGTTAGTGTCTATGTGATTTTCATTTGATTTTTTTTGGACGCATATAACATTGCAATATGTGTTATAACATAGAATGATGGAAAAGGTTAAATGTTAGTGGGTGGCGCATTGAGAAAGGGATATCATCGCTGATTTCAATTGTTTGGGCATTGAATACATGGTTAATGAATTGGTGAATGTTTGGCTGTATTGTACTTCGAATTGAATAGGATAGGATATGGAAGCGAAATGTAGTAAATGCACATCACTCCATACTCCCCCCATCGGTCGTCACCCTAGTATTGTTCCTTGCTGCATTTTTGGTCTATTTGTGGTTAAGCTCTGCATTTCAGGCTCTTGGGAAGAAGAAGGCTCAACCAACTCACCCTTTTAAGCTCTTTGTTACAGGTATGGTTCTTTTTCACTCCATCCATGAATTATGCTCTATGTATGAAAAAACAATGGCTCAGTAATGCTTGGGTTTGTGTGTTCCAGAGAATTTCAACTATGTAAATATGTGATATTTCTCTCTATGATGACTATAATTGTTTTGGATTTCAAGAAAAATAATTGGTTTTTGTTTAAAGTTGTGCATTCACTGGTTGCTTTTTCAGTTTAAAATCGTGGCGGGTCTATGTGGATAATAAGTGAACGTGGTATATATCGCTATGTATTAATGGTGGAGGGTTTCACTCTGTGTATTATCGCCGGTTGTTCCCTCATAGTCATGAGTGTAACCCTATCCAGTCACGTTCGGATTTCCATTCGGTTGCTATGTAATTTCTTCAACCCAGAGTCATGATCGTGGGCTCATTCTCATTGTCCTTTCACCAAAGTATCCCAAGATCCAGTCTTAGGGTGTCCATAATGTTAATATATACTGTATGGTTGTGGGGTGATATAAGTTATGCCTCGACGTTGTGCGTCATCCCTTGTATTTTTTTCAAATGGTTCGACTCTTAAGGAAGTGGATAGAGAGGTTATATCTCTTTGTGTTCTTGAATAACTATCATTGTTCAGTTAACATCGCCTCTCCTTTGTAAGCATATAATGCACTATGTGCACTGGATTTTTCTACCCTACCCATCGTTGTTTACCTCTGTGGCTAATTGTTGTTTCCATTTCCCAGACTGGGAGTAATAAGAAGACTCTGTGGCTTACTGTTGTGTCTGTTTCAAAGGGTATTTTTGCATGTGGTTGATAAGTCTCTGAAGACCTCCAGTTCTCTGTGCTATTGATGAGCGTGCTCTTGATTGTTTCACTGCATTTTTTTTTGACAGAGCCCGATTTTAATCTCCAACGGTATTTTATCCTTCGAGAATACTCTGGGTTGTCAAATATTGGTTTATCAATGGAGTGGTTATGGAGTTTTTCGTCGATTCCATATCCCATCTTTCCATGATTAAATTGGTTGAAGAGTTACAATTGGGAACAAGAAATTATATACGGTAGAGGTTTGTCTTCTTTTCATTATGATTCCACTCACTTTGTTCTTACAACGTGGTCTTTATTGCAAATTGGAAACACCTGTGGTTTCGCTAGGCCCGATCAGGGTTATAGCTAATTATGGATACGATGACTATGTGTAATTGGTTATGTTCACTGTGCATATATTATTGAATCATTGCACATATTATTAATGGCTATATCAACAGTGATAAGGCTCATGTTTTATGTTGACTGTGGTTTTGTTGCAACACCTTGTTGATTGATATGAGGAAGACTGTGTGTAATCGGGCATATTTTGGAAGTTTGTTCATATTTAAAAAAGGGACCTGTGCATATTTTAATTAGGCAATGATTGTAAATTGGTAGACAATGGATGTTTTTATTGTAGTAATGCATTATGGGATAGAGGTCGAACATATTATTGTGTGTGTGTATTTTTTTTTAAAAGGAGGGAAAAGAAATAAAAGATCAGTGTTTTCTTAACGGGACTGTTGAAATGAAAGGTTTGTTTCGATTATGAGTATGATTGCACAAAATGTTCTGAATTGAGATTTTTTTGGAAATTTAAATGTTGGGACAATGAACAATTTTATACACAGTACTTGTTGGTATGGTTTTGGTATTTTTTGGATTAATTTTAGTACAGAGTTATGATTACTGATTACTTAATTTTTTTTATGAACAATATCCATTAACTTCCCTACCATTCTCTCACTTTTTCGCACATTACGAATCCCCTCACATTCCCATATTCACTTTGCACGCCCTGTTCTTAAAATTAAATTATAATTAAATGAAAACTCTGTATTATATAAATTGAAGGACGACACAAAGATGATTTACAATTGATTTGTTTTGTTATTACACCACAGTTGATTGTTTGATGATTTGTTGAGAAGTAATCATGATCTACTCCCTTTCATTTTACCACTTTTCACTCAATACAACCCCCTCAGATATCCCAGAACCCTTATTCACCCCCTACTCATTGAAAAATATTAAACGATTTTTTATGGATTGGATTGCATGAGTTTGATGTGTTGTTTGAGCCAAACTTTGTTTCATATTTAAAGAGATGTCATGTATGGTTTGTTTAAGAAGCTAGTTGCTAATAAATGTTGCATACATGAATGAGCTTCTTCAGCAGAGGAAGCCATGGTCGGAGTAACAGGGAAAAAGGAAACTGGAACAGAGGCCCTAGAAGGCCAAGATTTTCGATACATTTTGATGCAGATCCATAAGAGTTGAACCAACTCTTCCAAGATGGATTTTTCAACTGGATTGGACAAGGGGTGGTACAACCTAGGCCAGAAAGGCCTCCTTTCCAACCCCAACATGTCCCTGGTATCCCAGTGCCCCCTCATGTCTCATTACAACTTGAAGTCCTTGAAAATGACGGATGGAAAGAGATTGTCCACCCAACAGTCTCCCAACATCGTGGCTGGCCCAATTTGTCTCTACCTACTCCTCCCCCACCGGTTAACCCAATTGTCCAAGTTTCCCCTGCACACACACCTGTACAGTCTTCCCACGCAAGAAAGAGGCTCAAAAATGAATCCCACCATGAACATGATAAAGGAAAAGTTGTTGCTACCCCCTCCTCTCCCTCAAGTGATTCCTCTAAATCCATTTCATCCCGCATGCACTTGAGAGATGATTGCTCACATGTTATCAGTGAGATCATGCCTAAAGGCGCCACACATCCTAAGGCTAATTTAGAGAAATCAAAAGAAGACATCAATAACAAAGGGAAAATTGCCTCCCAAAGTGGAAAACATGGGTTTTGAGTATATTTATTTATTGATTGTTGAGAACAATTGACTACTGAAGTTTTTTGGAAAGCATACTATTTTGGATATTATATTTTTGGATATGGTTTAAAATATCATTGATATTAATTTTCAAATTATTAGAATGATGATGGGAGCCACAAGGAGGGATGTGTTTGATTGATTCACTAGTTGTGTTTATTTTTGTTAAGAAACTAAAGGGAGTCACAAGGGGTCCCACTTACTAGTTATTATTTATTAAAGACCCTTATTATTATTATATTAATTCTTCCCTTAAACTAAAAGTTAGTTGAGTTTTAGTTAACTTAACTAAAATAGGTATTTTAACTACTTCAACTAATTTTGATTGCTTAAAGGAAGAAAGAGAAGGAGGAACAGGAGGAGAACAGAAGGAGAAATCATACTATGGTCTTTTCTTGATTTTTATTGAGATAGTTCGGTTTTCATTCATTATTTAATTCATTGAAATCCTAATTCTCTTTTATGATAGCAGGGTCCTATTGTAGACAACAAGATTCAAGGTTGAATTACATTATTTAGACACTTTTTTTTCAGAGGTGTTGATCTATCTTTGATAGTTTATGTATAATTGTCTGTTTATGAATTAAATTTCGCGACTGATAAATGATATTGTGCAGAGTCGAGTGGGAAACAATCTGTGGCAAGATGATCCATCTTTTAAATTTCAGTTTTTTACTTTCTGTCAGAAGTCCTTTTGTATGGTTTTCATCGGGGACATCTAAGTTTGACTTTGGTCCAAGCTTCCTCAAGGATTTTTGTAAAGTGAACGATTCTTTTGATTTATTGGAATGAAATAAGTGATTTCTATTCTGTCTCATATGTGTTAAATTGTGAGTTGGCATTTTTTTTCTTTTGTCTCCACATTTACTTTTTCATATGTTATATTCAGAAAATTATATAAAATGTTCAATTTTTCAACAATCTTTTATTTATAAAAAATCAGCCTAAGACCTTGTAACTAATACTTGTGGATTAGGAAACATATTTTGAGGCTATAAACATAGGGTGATATTCCCGTCTATCTTTCCTTAGCCAAGCAATATATGAAAATTCTTGAGTAAGATCATTTCATATATTTTCTTCAACATTTATTTAGCGACCATATTGGGGAGATCTTCCATATCTCTCTGGTTGATTTTTTATGCTTGATTATCATTGAATATATCTACTTTTTGGATATTGATTCTTTGATTGTTTCATTTCTTAATGATTGCACCTGTTGAAGGGAAGCCTAATATTGAGCCCGGTCTTCAAGATGAGACCAACATTGCTTTAAAATTGTTTAATACCATGTTAGACACTTCTAATACCCAGGTTGAGCTTAATCGCTCATGGGAAGCAATTGAACAAGACATAAGTGCCCAAGAACAATGGGAATCTAGGCATAGACAGCTTAGGAATCAACCATAAATTTCTTTTTCCTTCATTTTTGATCTTCTTTTCATGTCCTTAGACCCTCGTGTTTCTAGGAGAAGAATAGGTTTATCATTGGAAATTAATCCTATTGTTGGAATAGGAAGAAGGAACATTGTGTTATCAACCCAACGAAGTGCTCTAAGGAGAACCTTTTCTGATTCATCTTGTTCATCTTTCTCTCCCTTACCTATCATTAACAAGATGGAATTTAGTGGTGGCTCTGGTGGCACTACAGGTGCTTCTTCATCTCAATATTCAGCTTTGTCAGTGATTGGTAGCTTTTATAGTCACAAAATCCATGTCCAATCTACCACAAACCCCACTAGAGTCATTGAAAAGTATGGGCTTTTCCAGTTTGAAGAGGATGCTACAACCACCCCGTGGCATTTTGCCTCCCCTCTTAACGTGGCACTTACTACTCGTCCATTTCCTAAATTCAAAGAGAATCTACCTAGGTTTTCAGGAAATAACATTGTCAATATGAATGAACACTTGGTGGAATTTTCTAATGCCTGTTACAACATAGGAGCCATTGACAACGATACTTGTATGTGCTTATTTGTAAATTCCCTTGAAGGGAAGGCTACGGTCGATTTATTTGTTCTCCCCCCTAAGATTTTATCTACTTGGGAGGAGTTAATCTATTGGTTCAAATCTACCTATGGGAAATCCAAAAGCCCAAATGAGAAGTTACGGGAGTACAATTACATTGCTTATAAGGAGGATGAGACTATCAAGTCCTTCAACTTGCGTTTCACCAAATTATGCAATCAAATCCCTGAACTCATTCGACCTCATAACCAATCTGCTTTCATACATTATTATAATGCACTACCTTCCCCCTATCGTCATAGGCTTGAGGAAAAAGCCATTGATAACCTTGGTTCCGCTCTGCATACTTGTTTAGAGTATGAAGAACAACTTGAAAGAACAGGTCTTCCTAAGGGAGACTCAATTAAACAAACAGATATGTCCGCCCTCTTACAACTTGTACAAGACATGAAAAATCGTATGGTAGTGTATGAGTGAAAAGGAAGTGTGTCCTCTCTTACCCCTGGAGCTTCATCTTCTTCTGCACCCCCCTTTAGAAATCCAAATGAAAATAATTTTTAGCCTAAAGCTATCATGCCTCGTAGTTGGTGTAACTTTTGCGAGGAACACCATGAGGAAAGTACATGTGAGGTAAAGAAGAGTGCCAGAGATAAAATCTTTGGTAAGAGACCTGAAACTACCATTTCTGTTCTAGACTTTGCAGAGCCAGAAGATGTCACGATCATAAATACTAGGAATAAATCCTATACTCCCAAAAGCAAATATGATCCTCCCTGCAATTATTCTAGCCCAAGCTTATTCTCACCAGTTGCTACTGTTCAGGTTCCTAAGGCTCTTGAAAGTCAAGGAACTACCTCCCCTCTCCCCTATTCCAAATACAACATTCTAAATCAATTGGAAAATATCAAATCATATGCAACCCTTCTGGACATGGTTGTCGTCCCTGAACAATAAAAGCATCTAAAATAAGTCATGGAAGGAAAAGATTTCATTGTAGCCAACCTCTCTGAAGAGGTAGATGAAGAGGATTCGTTTTTAAATAAAATAGGTGTACATAACATTAGATACCCTGTAAAAAATCTCCCGTTTACATTTCTATAAAGATTATGGATAAGATTGTCCATTGTTGCCTCATTGACGGTGGTTCGGGCCCAAGTGTAATGTCGAAGATTATTATGGAAGAGATAGGCTTGTATTGTACAAATTAAAATGCCAAAACCATGCTCTCTTATAATATCGACAACAAATGACCATAGGTGAAATCAAGGATGTAACCTTGGTTTTGTGCGCGCACCCTGAAATTAGGACAACCCTTAATATTCAGGTCATCTATATGCCAGTAAGAAACTACCCAATCGTATTAGGAAGAGATTGGCAAGCCTTGACAGGTGGATACCTCTCACTCAACGAGACACACTTATTTGTTCCTCGGAATGGTAAAAAAATCATAGTCCTCAGAGAGGGGATAGTTTCACCTTACATAGAAAGTGTCCCACAACCTAATGTGAATTATATCGAGGAGGACCTAGGAGTATATTCCATCTATTCCGAGGAGGACAACACTACCTTTGAACAAATTGACTTAGACGACGGGATGTGGCATATGCACTTTGATGGTTCATGCTCCAATGAAGGAAACATAACTGGTATTATCTTGTACTCTCCTGTGGAAAAAATTCATAACTTTTCCTATAGGTTAGAGTTTGTTTACGCAAACAATGTCACTGAATTCGAAGCATTATTGTTGGGCATTGAAAATTCCTATAATCTGGGTTGTGGGCACCTTACAATTTTTGGGGATTCTGAGCTTGTTGTGAACCTTGTACGTAAGATATACTCTCCTAGCAACAATTTAATGAAACGCTACACCCTCGCTGAGTAAACAATGAGGAAGCACAAAAACTATTGCAAGAAACTCATGGTTCTTCAAATTATGTTATTCTTGTAGGTCATTTTTCTGCTAAAAATATTGCTTTTAAGATTATCATAAAAGGATGTTATTGGCCTTCAATCTTTCATGAATCTTATGTTTTTTCGAGATCTTGTGACAAGTGCCAGAAATTTGCTGGGAAAGAACGCCTTTCAGCCATGCTGTTACAACCTATCCTCCTGGAATTTCCTTTTTCAAAGTGGGGATTGGATTTTATTGGTCCTATTAATCCTCCATCTTCAACAAGACAAGTCTTTATCTTGACAACCACATAATATTTTACAAAATGGGCTGAAGCTGTCCCGCTTAAACATTCAACAGATGATCAGGTGATCTCTTTCCTTGAAAATAATATTTTTTCCAGATTTGGTCTTCCTCTGGAAATTATTACAGACAATGGTTCTACTTTTATTTCTACTAAGCTGACCCAATTTTTAGCTAAGTTGGGGGTTAAAATTTTTACCTCATCAGCTTATTACCCCCAAGGAAATGGGTAGGCTGAGTCTACCAACAAGAATCTCATGAGAATTTTAAAAAGGCTCATCGAAGATAAGCCTCGTCAATGGAACACTCTCCTCACTTATGCCCTTAGGGAAGATTGAACTACCACCAAGGTGAGCACTGGTTGCACTCCTTTCCATCTTATTTATGGTCAAGAGGACGTTCTTCTTACTAAGATGGAAATTTATTCCTTAAGGTTAATGCTACATGTCGAAGAATTGAATTCTTATGATGTTTCACAAAGTATGAATGCACTCTTGACTTTAGAGGAGAAAAGGACATTTGTCTTGGGTAATATAAAGAGAAGACAACAGACTATTAAAAAGTGTTTCAACAAGAGTGTCAAAACTGTCAAATTTAAAGTAAATGAGAAGGTACTGTTGTGGGATTCATCTCATGATGATAGGGGAAGACATTCAAAGTTTCAAAAATTATGGTTGGGTCCCTTCAAGATCTCTTTTGTCATAGGTGAGAACTCTTACATTCTAAAGGACTTACAAGAGAGATTGTTTTCCTACAGCACTAACGGTTCCCACTTAAAACATTACGCGGAACCAACTTGAAGAGTTTAACGCGTTTGGATTGTTCTGTATTTTAGTAGTTTTCAATTCTGATTTCGTTTTAGTAGTTTCATTTCTGTCATTTAATTTCTGCTCACTCAAATTTTGTTGTTTCATTTATGTTATGACATTTCTTGCTTTTTCTCTTTTTATTTGAAGTTTTGTCAAAATAAAATGTTGGATCAGTTTTCCCACAATGACACTCCTACAAAGTATTGTTAATCAATAACAATCAAGATTGCATAGCTGTTATGATGTTCTCCCCTGAAGACATCATTGAATTTGTTATTTTCTCTCACTATTGTTTTATGAGATAGTTGGTTACATCTTGCTTTTTCTTTCTGTTTCTTCATCCATTTCGAGATTCAAAAGAGCAAGTTCATAATTAAATTTTCTCCTTGGAGTCAAGAGTGAATTTTAGTTGAATGACTATGCTTACAGGGTTAAACCCCCTCATACTTAACACTTTCCATGAGTTATTCCCAAATTCCTGGTCATTTTTCCATTAAATCCTCTCACTTCCCCCTATTGCACAATCATTTTGATTTATATCTTATTGATCTGATGTTACTTGGTCTACGAAACTAGACACTATGAGTTCTTAATTTGTTGGAAACATATTTCCTTGTGGAGTCGTCAGTTTGTTGACGATTAAAATCACAACGATGAATTCTGCCTGCAAAGTATTGCTAAAGCCCTATTATTTATTTATGTTAATAATATAATACTAGTAGGTGGGACCCCCTTGTAGACTGGAGGCTCAAATATAGACATATCACTCATTTTGTTGTTGTTGTTTTGATGATGCATACATAGTCCTACATGGTTGAAAATGCAATCTTGGTTTCATTCTTGACATAGTAACAGGTGGATGATACACTTGATGGAATGTTTATGCAATTCAAGCATTATTCTTTTGTTACGATGGGCATTTTTTGACAGTTGCTATGATTTAACCATGTCACAAATCATCATGATCGACTACCTAGCCACATATATACAAGAGATATGTTAGTGATAACATAATCAAAAGAAAGGAAGAAAAATTATGAAAAAAATCTTAAAGGAAAAGAAAATATGTTTGAGCTATGTTAAGGCTTATATGCAAATGGAAAAGTAAAGAGATGTTAATGTTAGTCCTAACTATTATATGGTTGGTTAGTGGCTATGCGATTTTCATTTGATTTGATTTGGGCGCATATAACATTGCAATATGTGTTATAACATAGTATGATGGCAAAGGTTAAATGTTAGTGGGTGGCGCATTGGGAAAGGGATATTGTCGCAGATTTCAATTGTTTGGGAATTGAATACATGGTTAATGAATTGGTGAATGTTTGGATGTCTTGTACTTCAAATTGAATAGGATAGGAGATGGAAGCGACGGGTAGTAAATGCATGTCACTCCATACTCCGTCCATTAGTCATCACCCTAGTATTGTTCCTTGTTGCATTTTCAGTTTGTTGGTGGTTAAGCTCTGCATTTCAGACTCTTGGGAAGAAGAAGGCTCATCCATATCACCCTTTTAATCTCTTTGTTACAGGTATGGTTCTTTTTCACTCCATCCATGAATTATGCTCTGTGTATGAAAAAAAAAATGGCTCAATAATGCTTGGGTTTGTGTGTTCCTGAGAATTTCAACTGTGTAAATATGTGATATTTCTCTCTGTGATCACTGTAATTGTTTCAGATTGCAAGAAAAAGAATTGGATTTTGTTTAAACTTGTGCATTCACTGGTTACTCTGTCGGTTTAAAATCATGGTGGGTCTCTATGGATAATAAGTGAATGTGGTATATATCGCTCTATATTAATGGTGGATGGTTTTGTTTTGTGTATTATCGTCGGTTGTTCCCTCACAATCATGAGTGTAACCCTATCTAGTCGCGTTCGGATTGCCATTCGATTGTTGTGTAATTTCTTCAACCCAGAGTCATGATCGTGGGATCATTCTCATTGTCCTTTGACCAAAGTATCCCAAGATCCAGTCTTAGGGTGGCCATAACGTTAATATATAATGTATGGTTGTGGGGTGATATAAGTTATACCTATGTGTTATGCGTCATCACTGGTATTGTTGTCAAATGGTTCAACTCTTAAGGAAGTGTGTAGAGAGTTTATATCTCTGTGCGTTCTTGAATAACTTTCACTGTTAAGTTAACATCGCCTATCATCTGCAAGCGTAGAATGCACTATGTGAACTGGCGTTCTCTACCCTACCCATCGTTGTTTCCTTTGTGGCTAACTGTTGTTTCCATTTCCCAGACCGGGAGTAATAAGAATACTATGTGGCTTACTGTTATGTCTGTTTCAAAGGGTATTTTTGCTTGTGGTTGATAATTCTCTGACGAACTCTAGTTCTTTGTGCTATTGATGACCATGCTCTTGATTGTCTCACTACATTTGTTTTCGACAGAGACCAATTTTCATATCCAACGGTCATTTCTCCTTTGGGCATCTTTTGGGTTGTCAAATATTGGTTTATCAGTGGAGTGGTTTTGCATTTTTTCGTCGAGTCCCTATCTCATCTTTCTATGATGAAATTGGTTGAAGAGTTACAATTGGGAACAGGAAATTATATACGGTTGAGGGTTGTCTTCTTTTCGTTATGATTCCACTCATTGTATTCTTACAATGTGGTCTTAATTGAAAATTGGAAACACCTATGGTTTTGCTAGGCTCGAGCAGGGTTATATTTAATTATGGAAATGGTGACTGTGTGTAATTGGTTATGTTCACTGTGCATATATTATTGAATCATCGCACAAATTATTAATGTCTATATCAACAGTGATAAGGCTTGGGTTTTATGTTGACTGTGGTTTCATTGCAACACCTTGTTGATTGATATAAGGAAGACTGTGTGTAATCGAGCATATTTTGGAAGTTTGTTCATATTTAAAAAAGGGATCTATGCATATTTTAATTGGGCAACGATTGTAAATTGGTAGACAGTGGATGTTTTTATTATAGTAATGCATTATGGGATAGAGGTCGAACATTTTGCTGGCTTTTTTTTAAAGGAGGGCAAAGAAATAAAAGATCGGGGTTTTCTTAACAGGACTATTGAAATGGAAGGTTTGTTTCGATTATGAGTATGATTGCACAAACTGTTCTGAATTGAGAAATTTTGGGAAATTTAAATGTTGGGACATTGGACAGTTTGATACATAGTAATTGTTGGTATTTTTTGAATTGATTTTAGGACAAAGTTATGATTATTGATTACTTATTTTTTTTTATGAACAATATCCATTAACTTCCCTGCCATTCTCTCACTTTTTCGCACATTATGAATCCACTCACATTCCCAAATTCACTTTGCATGCCCTATTCTTAAAATTAAGTTATAATTAAATGAAAACTCTGTATTATAGAAATTGAAGGATGACATGAAGATGAGTTACAGTTGATATGTTTTGTTCATACAACATAGTTGATTGTTTGATGATTTGTTGAGCAACAATCATGATCTACTCCATTTAATTTTACCACTTTTCGCTCAATACAACCCCCTCATATATCCCAGAACCCTTGTTCACCCCCTGCTCATTGACAAGTATTAAACGATTTTTTATGGATTGGATTGCATGAGTTTGATGTGTTGTTGAGCCAAACTTTGTTTCATATTTAAAGAGATGTCATGTATGGTTTGTTTAAGAAGCTAGTTGCTAATAAACGTTGCATACAAGAATGATCTTCTTCAACAGAGGAATCCATGGTCGGAATAACAGGGGAAGTGGAAACAGGAACAGAAGCCCTAGAGGGCCAAGATTTTCGATACATTTTGATGCATATGCACAAGAGTTGAACCAGCTCTTCGAAGATGGATTTTTCAACTGGATTGGACAAGGGGTCGTCCAATCTAGAATAGAAAGGCCTCCTTTCCAACCCCGACATGTCCTTGGTATCCCAGTGCTCCCTCATGTCTCATTACAACCTGAAGTCCCTGAAAATGATGGATGGCAAGAGATTGTCCACCCAACAGTCTCCCAACATCGTGGCTGGTCCAATTTGTCTCTACCTGCTCCTCCCCCACTAGTTAACCCAATTGTCCAAGTTTCCCCTACACACTCACCTATACATTCTTCCCATGCAAGAAAGAGGCTCAAAACAGAATCCCACCATGCACATGATAAAGGAAAGGTTGTTGTTGCCCCTCCTCTCCCTCAAGTGATTATGCTAAATCCGTTTAATCCCACATGCACTTGAGAGATGATTGCTCTCATGTTATCAATGAGATCAAGCCTAAAGGCTCCATAGAGCCTAAGGCTAATTCAGAGAAATCAAAAGGAGACAACAACAACAATGGGAAAATTGCCTCCCAAAGTGGAAAATATGGGTTTTTAGTATATTTATTTATTGATTGTTGAGAACAGTTGGCTGTTGAAGTTTTTTGGACAACATACTATTTTGGATATTTTGGATATTATATTTTTGGATCTGGTTTAAAATATCATTGTAGTTTTCAAATTATGAGAATGATGATGGGAGCCACAAGGAGGGATGTGTTTGATTGATTGACTAGTTGTGTTTATTTTTGTTAAGAAACTAAAGGGAGTCACAAGGGGTCCCATTTACTAGTTATTATTTATTAAAGACCCTTATTATTATATTAATTATTCCCTTAAACTAAAAGTTAGTTGATTTTTAGTTAACTTAACTAAAAGAGGCAGTTTAACTACTTCAAATAATTTTTATTTCTTAAAGGCGAAAAGAGAAGGAGGAACAAGAGGAGAATAGAAGGAGAAAGCATACTAAGGTCTTCTCTTGATTTTTATTGAGATAGTTTAGTTTTCATTCATTATTTAATTCATTGAAAGCCCAATTCTCTTTTATGACAACAAGTACCTATTGTAGACAACAAGATTCAAGGTNNNNCAGAGGTGTTGATCTATCTTTGATAGTCTATGTAGACTTGTTTGTTTATGAATTAAATTTCATGACTGATAAAGGATATTGTGCAGAGTCGAGTGGGAAACAATCTGTGGCAAGTTGATCCATCTTTTAAAGTTCATTTTTTTACTTTCTGTCAGAGTTCCTTTTGTATGGTTTTCATCAGGGACATCTAAGTTTGACTTTGGTCCAATCTTCCTCAGGGATTTTTGTAAAGAGAACAATTCTTTTGATATATTGGAATGAAATAAGCGATTTCTATTCTATCTCATCTGTGGTAAATTGTGACTTGGTATTTATTATTTTTTCTTCACATTTACTTTTTCATCTGTCATATTCAAAAAATTATATAAAATGTTCAATTTTTCAACAATCTTTTATTTATAAAAAATCAGCCTAATCCCTTGTAACTAATACTTGTAGATTAGGAAAAACAATTTGAGGCTATAAACATAGGGTGATATTCCCGTCTATCTT
>JASDQU011102464.1:989-21192 GCA_032191745.1 Picea mariana | reverse complement strand
TGACCATCACAGAGCGAAGTGCTTTGTGATGGTCATTGAAGTGAAGATTGAAGAACGTGTCCCTCAGCAGGTGACACAACTTGAAGAAGTAATCCAACAACTTTAACAGTGCATCGCAGATCTGGAACTTTGTACCGTACCTGAGACTCCCCAAGAAGTAAGAGATCTAAGGGAGGCAACTGCCCGTAGCACAGTTGACAGGTTAAAAACCTTGGCTTTGGAATGTAAGCAGCTGAGCGCTAGAATCACCCAGACTTATGAGAAACTCACAGAGAACCCCAAATTGCAGACATTAGAAACGCAGCTCCAAGATGCCAAGCAGCATGCAGATACACTATAGGCGCAGCTGAAGGTCTTGACCCCAGTCGAAGGAATGAAACGATTTCCAGAACAACACACCGCCCAACAGCAGGTACACATGTTGCAAAGTAAAGTGATGGAAGCCTCTCAACGACTTCAACCTATCCAAGAGAAAGCATGCCAACTGTTCACTGAAGTTGAGAGCCAGGCAGTCGAGATTGAATAGGTTGTTATCACTGCAAAACAACGCATGGAAGGACCAGTAAACGACACAATGATCCAAGAGTTCACTGAGCAAGAGGATGTCACACTACAGTAGGTAGAAGTAACTCAGGCCAAGATCGATACATTCGAAGCAGAGTTGATTAGACCAGAGTGACTTGGGACGAGTCACAGGTGAGTGTTGGGGGCTTGTTGGCCCTCGACCAAGTTTTGAGAAACACTTGGTCATATTTGACCGTTTTTGGACTTTGAAAGCCTGTCAAAGAGGGAGTGCCAGGCGAAGTAGAGATCATGGGATCTCGGCCCAATTTTGGGGACATTTTAGGGTTCTGGGTTCATGTAACAGGAAAGGGATGTCGGCCCGTGGGTTTACCCAAGTTTAGGCCCATTTTTGTAATCTATAAATAGATACTTAGGCAATAGGAGGACAGTAGTAGTACATATATGTGATGTATAGTTGATGGCTTAGTACTAGTAACTGGATCTGTGTGATCTGTTGCATATTGTAAGTTCTTTGTGCATGATTGTAAGAAGCTTGCAGAGCCCAGTGCAATTTGTTGTAGTTTAGTGTTGAGGTGCAAGGAAGAAGGATCTAGCGAGTTGCGCAAATCTTCTGTCTTATGCGAAGTAAGGTTATTGAAGCTTTGTGTTGTAACTTCTTGACCGAGATAATAAAGAAGAAGACTTTGTGGACATAGCCCCAGGGTGGGGGTGAACCATGGTAACTTTGTGTGTTGTGCTATGTGCTTTGATCTAATGCTAAATGCCTTGATGTGTTTAGATAGTTCTAGTTATGCTTTGTGCTTATGAGATACAAATGAATGTTAGATCTAATATATAAATCTCTTAGTGCTTGATCTACTAAATCTAATATATATTTATGTGGCTAAGTACTAAATCATCTTAAATCTAAGTACTTACTGCGATGCTTTGTCCCATCTGCGAAGTATCTTAAGGGTTGAATATTGATGGATAATCTACACTAGGTAATTACTAAGCAATATAATCACAGATCAGTGTCCCAGCTAAGGTTGCAGACATCTGAGTCCTGCAACCACCCCTGCCTCTACCTCAGGAGAGACTTCATCTGCTTCGCAGGTGTTTTCGAAAGGGATGGTATTTAGGGTTTTGTTGGTGTGCTCTTAAGTGTTGAACCCTGGGTCTGTCCTTGTGCCAACAACCAATTTGTATTTATATGCATATATATCTATTGCAATTTAACAGCTATAACATATTTTTCATGCCACTATTCATGTGGAAACAACATTAAATCATACAGACAATATATGCATACTGACAACATATGCTAATGATACACAGATTAATGTGGAATTAACAGTAAGCCTACATATACAACATTTATGATATATCCAAGAATTACTCATCAATTATAATACATGTACAATTACACAACATACAATCAACAGATATTTGGTACTTATATTTTAATATATGGCCACCAACTGCATTCAGAACTTCCACGAACCTCACAGCCTTAGACCATGTTGCTCATCACTCTCAGTAGTGGGTCACCCCCGAGTTGGGACTAAACTCCATCGGGCAATGGATTCCTAGGCTTGGCAAGGACAACAGGAAAGTTGCACAAATCAACAGGAAGGATATCTCCCAAGATCCATCTCACACTAACAGCCTATAGCCTCTCATTCCCCACATGCCTGTCCCACCCCAGGAAGTGTGACCCTTCTCTGCTCAACAATGCTTCGGCTACCCCACTTTTCTTTCAGGACTTCAGAAACAGGCTGGACAGGAATTCTCCGAGAACTGTAGCCACAGTTGGGCTACCTTTGGGAAATCACTTCCCCAACAACCTCTCTCACCTGGAGAGAGTTTCTTACATGCCTGACAACCTGCTTCTTCAATCCATGGTCCTGAAAACCCGCCTCTTCAAACCACATCCCTGACAACCTGCTTTTTCAAACCACATGCCTCACAACCTGCTTCTTCAATTCATCTCCTAAGTCAATTCAAGTAAAGGTGATGGAAAAAAAAAAGGCTCAGTATAGAATAGACGGTGGAAACAAGCCACGCTCAGGCAAGGAACTGTGTGGGATGTAACAACCAACAATTAAGACAATGCATGGGCTCAGGAAATACAGGTGTCAGGCTTCACAGAAAAACTACGGGGTAGATCAATGGGCCTGCAAGTTCCAGGGTGCGTGAATGATACAGGGGTCAATGATGGAGCAATGGATTAGAGCGTGAATCAATGGTGAATGTAGACTTTCGAGAGTCATGAGGGTCGTGAGCAGGGTGAGGAACGCAAGAAGGGTGAACGCGAGAAAGGTGAGTGAACGTGAGACTTGCGAAACAACACCAGAATGGGAAGCAAACCCCCAACGAGTTGGCTTTCCCAGCTATAAATTGCATGCACCCAGGTTGACACATGTCTTCCCGAAGCTGCATGATCTCCACTTAGCACTTGTTCCTTTTCCCAGAAACTTAGGACAACACAGATTATGTCAACCATAGCCTTTTGGAAATAATAATATAATTTAATATTATCCCCTTAGAGATAATCCGTCTAGATTATCCCATATTCCTATACACTTAGCCCCTTCCCTTACCCTACCTAGTGAATTTTAGTCCCCCATCACTCTTTCTTCATGGTCAGTCTACACGCAACAGTGTAATTTTATTAATGATGTGTTTATTTTCATATACAAAAACCAAGCTCATTGGCCTTAATAATCTAGGATCTACGACCTAATAAACATATAAGTATTACATCTTATAAACACTTGGCTCACCAGCCTATAAACATAATTACAATTCAGCAAAGGCTCAGCCTTGGGGTGTTACAATCCCCTCCCCTTATTTCTGCATTGTCCTCAGTGCAACTTATTTACACAATAACAACAAGATTTCCAAAATCTTCAAAAAGATGTGGGTACTATGCCTGCATAGCATCTTCATGCTCCTATGTTGTGTCCTCGGGACCGTACCAGGTCCACTAGACTTTTACAATCCCTATGGCTCGATCCTGTAGTTGTTTGTTTTTCCACTCCAGTATGCACACCGGATGCACCTGAAAAGCACTTTCTTTCTCCACCTGAATCACATTCCAATAAATAACATGATTAGCATCGGGTATATATTTCTTAAGAAATGAGACATGAAACACATTATGTATAGACATAGATGCAGGCAATGCAAGCATATATGTTATTGGACCAATCCTCTCTAGGATTTCAAACGGCCCACAATAGCGAGCTGCCAACTTTGAACAATTTCTCAACTACAGGGAGCTTCCGTTGGCCTTCACTTTTAAGAAAACATTATCACCCACTTTAAACTCCCTGTGGGTTTTTCCTTTGTCTGCATAGCTTTTCTTCTTGCCTTGGGCATATTTCAAATTCTATTAATCTTCATCATTTTCTCTTCCATTTCCTTAAGCAACTCTGGCCCAATCACTACCCTAACATTTGGGTTGTCCCAACTTACTGGGGTGTTGCACACTTTCTACCATAAAGTGCTTCAAACGAGCTCATCTTTAGTGATTCTTAATACCCATTGTTGTAGAAAAATTCTACCAAGTGTAGATAGTCTTCCCATTTAGATGGTTTGTTCATCACATACATCCTTAGCATGTCCTTTATCACTCGGTTCACCCTTTCTATTTTCCCATCCAACTCAAGATGATAGGTTGTGCTAAAGTTCATATTTGTTCTTAACCCTTTGAATAACCCCTTCCAAAACTTTGACATAAACTTTGGGTCTCTGTCAGACATAATTTTCTTGGGTATGCCAAGTGTGCTACCTCCCTTATATAAATATTAGCAACGTTGGTTGCCTTGTGTGTAGTCTTTGTAGGAATAAAATGGGCAACTTTAGTAAGATTGTCCACTACCACCATGATTGCATCATGTTGCTTGCTTGTTCTGGGCAATCCCATGATGAAATCCATTGTCACCACTTCCCACTTCCACTGAGGAATGGGTAATAGTTGTAGAAAACCAGCTGGGTGTCAATGCTCAACCTTTACCTTTTGACATTCCATGCATTTGGAAATAAAATCAACAACTTCCTTCTTCATGCCTAGCCAATAATATTGGCTTTTGACAGTTGAAATTGTTTTATGATACCCTGGGTGTCCCACATAAGGTACATTGTGGATTTTCTTTTAAATTGCACTCTTCAATTCAGGAGAATTTGGTACACAAACTTTGTTTTTGTACAAGAGAATTCCATCAATTCCTAATTCATAATCCTTGACTTTCTGTTGCATTTTACGTTGCTGCAATTTTGTTACCGATTCCATGTATTGCAAATCTGATTTTGCAACGTCTAAAATTATGCATTTAACATCAGTTTGATACATTCTAATGGCGGTAGCATGCAGTTCATGCACTCTCCTACTGAGTGCATCAGCCACTTTGTTCTCTTTCCCATTGATATGCTTTATTTCAAAGTCATATTCATTGAGAAATTCTAACCATGTGCTTTGCTTGGAATTTAGAGTAGGCTGATCAAACAAATACTTCGGACCATTATGTTATATCCTCATCTCAAACCTCTTTCCCATGAGGTAGTGCCTCCACTTCTTCAAGGCGTTCACTATGGCTACCAACTCCAAATCATGAGTGGAATAGATCCTTTCATGCTCTTTCAACTTCCTTGATTCATAACATACAACAAACCCATTTTGACTAAGGACTCCACCAAGTCCTTCTTTGCACGTGTCTGTGCAAACCATGAAATCTTCATCTGGGTCTGCAATCTTCAAAATTGGAGCACTAGTTAAAATTTGCTTCAATTGTTGGAAGCTCTTTTCACACTCTGTTGTCCATTGAAACTTCTTCCCCTTCCTTTGCAAGGAAGTGATGGGATGAGTTATTCTTGAAAACCTTGCAATGAACCTTATGTAGTAGCCATTTGACCTCTGCCACATTCTTAGGTGCTTTCCACCCTTTAATGGCCTCAATATTTTCAAGGTCCACTGTTATTCCTTCTTCAGATATGATATGCCCCAAATAATGAATTTTGTTTTGATAAAATGAGCACTTTATCAACTTGGAATATAGTTGATGCTCTCTTATCACTTGCAACACCTTCCTCAAATGATGCTCATTCTCTTCTTCTGACTTGGAATATACAAGGATGTCATCTAAAAATACAATGACAAACTTGTCTAAATATTCTTGGAAAACACCATTCATTAAGCACATGAAAATAGTTGGTGCATTTGATAACCCAAGTGGCACCACTATGAACTCATAATGACCATACCTTGTCCTAAAGGTAGTCTTGTTGATATATGTAATATTCCAGACATAAAAAGTATGCAGAACAGAAATAAATAGCTAGAAATGGCAGATGAACAACAAGATAACCAGAACAACACCATGATAATACCAAAATGATAACAAAATATCACCAGAAATAGCACTTTGATTACCGAGAGAAATGTTCACTTGCCTCTTCGAGGGGGAAACCTTTAGCAGAGCATAGCTCTATTACAATAATATCCAAGGCAAAAGTTCTCATACCCTCGACTCTTATTTATACTAAATATTTCTATCAAAAGAACCATCTAGAGGAAGATCCTTCTAGAAGCGGAAGCTTCTACTAGATCTTCTTACATTGGACTTATTCTTCCTTATTGCTAGACCTTATTAATATTGACCTTTATTACATGGAAATATATTATTCTACCTACATGAGGGGTTAGGTCCCTAACATGTCCTCCCCCTTAAAAACATCCTTTTCCTCAAGGCTTGAGATGGAGAAATTGATACATAATGGTAGTTGGTTCCCAAGTGGCATCTGTTGGAGTTGTATCTTTCCACTGGACTAACACTTCCTTGATGGTTCGTTGATGCAGTCAACACTCACGCTGGTCCAAAGCTGCTTGTGTTTGTAGCCAAATGGAGCCTTCTTCATCCAACTAAGGAAGGTTGGTTTGAGTTTGGCACTTATTTCCAATCACCTTATTTAAGTAGGAAACATGAAAAATAGGATGGATCTTAGAATGATAGGGCAAAGATAACTGATAGGCCACCTGTCCCACATGCTTGAGAACAGTATAAGGACCATAAAATTTGGGCACCATTTTCTAACAATGGTCAGCCTTGAGGGAAGTTTTCTTGTAAGGTTATAGTCGAAGAAACACTTGATCCCCTTCTGCAAATTGACATTCAGAGCGACCTTGATCTGCTTGTTATTTCATGTGATTCTGGGCCATGATCAAATTCTCTTTGAGGGTACGGAGAATAGCTTCTTGAAATGTAAGATTTTGGTCAACCGCTTGGACCTTTGAGACACCTGGAAAATATGAGAGTATTGAAGGTGGATTTTGTCCATATACCACTTCAAAAGGAGTCATGCGCATAGTTGTATGGTACAAAGTGTTGTACCACCATTTAGCTAGTGGTAACCATTGAGCCACCGATTCTGCCTTTCCAATGCAAAACACCTCAAATATGTTTCCAAACATTTGTTGACAACTTCAGTTTGACCATCAGTCTGGGGATGATAAGCTATGTTGATATGCAATTGGGTGCCTTGTAGCTTGAACAATTCTTTCCAAAAATTGTTGTTGAAAGTTGGTTTGTGATCAAAAACAATAGAATGTGGCATGCCATGAAGCTTGAAGACCTTATCCATGAAAAGTTGAGCCACAATAGATGTTGTAAATGGGTGTTTAAGAGTACATAAATGAGCATACTTGGAAATATGATCAACTACCACCATGATGACTGATTTATTGCCCGATTTAGGTAAGCCAAAAATAAAATCCATAGAGATACCCCACCAAATAGTAGGTGGAATCAGAAGTAGTTGTAGTGTGCCAGGAGATTGATAGTTTCACCCTTGTTGCATTGACACACATCACATTCAGCCACAAAATTACAAATGTCATGTTTCATACCCTCCTAGAAAAAACAACATTTGACTTCGTCATAGGTTTTGGTAAACCCGGTTTTGGGTGTAGCATGAAGCTCAGAAAGTACCACGGATTTAATTTTTGACTGTTTACTTAAATAAAAATGGCCTTTGTATCGAAGAACATCATTGAGCCATGAGTACCTTGGGGAAACTGGAGAATTGGACTGCAATTGTTGTATCAGATGCAAAATTTTCGGATCGTGTAGCCATTCCTGGCGAACATCTTGGAGCCAATATAGTGCAATGAAAGAGAGAGAAAAAAGAGACCCTTCATCTTCATATTTTCTGGAAAGTGTATCAGCAACCACATTGTCTTTGCCTTTTTTGTAAATAATCTCATAATCCTATCCAGAGAGCTTGGTCACCCATCTTGCTCAGGGGAGGAAAGGCATTGTTCCAAAAAATACTTGAGGCTTTGATGATCTGTCTTAATTTGGAAGCGTTTCCCCAATAGATAAGGTCGCCAAAGATCCACGGCATGCAGAATAGCCAACATTTCCTTTTCATAGATTGATTTGCCCAAATTTCTCTCGGACATTTCCTTTCTCAGAAGAATCACATTGCAGGACAAAGGTCTTTATGAAATCAGGAAGGGCCAGGACTGGAGTGGTGCACATGCCCATGCTCAAAGTTTGAAAATCCTGAGCAACTGCTGGAGTCCAAGTGAAATAATTATTTTTAAGGAGTGCAGTGAGAGGTGCCACAATCTTTCCATAATTCTTAAAAAACTTGCGATAATAACCTGTTAAACCCAGAAATCCCTGCAAGCTTTTGAGATTTTTTGGGTGAGACCAATCTTGCATAGCTTCAATATTTTTAGGATCCACCCTGACATCGTCCTTTCCAAAAAGATGACCCAAGTAATCTACTTTCGAGGCGCCAAAATCACATTTAGATTGTTTGAGGAAAATTTAGTGTTGAGAGAGTAGATGGAGAACTCAATCCACATGAGCAAGATGGTCTACCCAGGTTTTGTTGTAGATGAGGATATCATCAAAGAAAACTAACACAAAATGATGGAGAAAAGGACGGAAGACATGATTCATGAGGATTTGGAAAGTGGATGGAGCATTACACAAGCCAAAGGGCATGACCAAAAACTCATAGTGGCCCTCATCAGTTCTAAAGGAAGTCTTACGAATGTCTGCCTCTTTCATATGGATCTGGTGGTAGCCCGAACAAAGATCAAGTTTTAGTAAAGAACTGGGTGCCACTCAATTCATCCAAAAGGTCATCAATGACAAGAATGGAAAATTTGTCTTTAATGGTGATTTTGTTGAGGGCACGGAAGTCAGGACACATGCACCAATAACCTTCTTTCTTAATGACCATGAACATAGGAGAAGAGTAGGGGCTCATACTTGGGTGGATAACACCTGCGTTGAGCAGTTCTTGAACCATTTTCTCAATTTCATATTTTTGGGAAAAGGGGTGACGATAGGGACGGATATTGGGAGGAAGGCTTTCTGAGACAAGGGGAATGGAATGATCATGAACACCACGGGAAGGAGGGAGTCCCTGGGGAGTGGAAAAAAACATTTGATGTTTAGAGAGGATGGATTGGAGGTCTTGCGACACAGAGGGTGTCTAAGTGGCTTGGATGGCATGGAGTTGGGAAATAATGCCAAAATGACCTTTTTTAAGCATCTTTTCCATGTGATGGGAACTAATGATCTCCGGGGAACCGGCGGTGATGGATTGGAACTTATATTGTTGGCCCTCCTGGTTGAATTGCATGGTTAATTCCTTAAAATCCATGAGAATGGGACCCAAAGTCCTTAGCCATTATGCACCCAACACAATGTCACAACCGCCCATGTCGATAGAAAACATATGATATTTCATATGTTAGTCACCAATTTGGAGATGCACATTTTCACAATTCCCTCCACATTTCATGGACCCACCATTGGCAATCATGATTTGGAAATTATTGACTACACGGATATAGCAATTAGTTTCTTGGGCAATGCGGCGATGAATAAAATTATGGGTGCTTCCACTATCAACAAGAATGATGACCTTCCTATGCTTGATGTAACCAATTATCTTGAGGGTTTGCGTAATATACCTCAAATTTGACATAAGAAAAAAATTCTAAGGGGCACTAATCTTTATTTTAGCTTAGAAGCTTCATAACGAAGGGGTGGTAATGTTCATTCTGATTATAGATTTATATTATGCCTGTCACATGAGTACAATCCTACACTGAACTAACTTAAAGATTTATATAAGAGGCTCTCCAAAATTTCTAGCACCTTTCTTCAACACATATATTTTTACACATAGGTATTAAATACATATACATATATCCACCTATATAGAAAAGTACAATTAGGATTTGAGTCCTAACTTTCCCTTTTAATATTTGATTCTTCATGCTTGCGCGCGAGTCTATAACATTGACTTTGTAAACTATAGAAATCCTTCCCAATTGTGTGAATTCCATTGTATAACACATAACCCATAATAACCTAGCCACACGTTAATATCGTGGTACTTTTTTAAGCTATAATTAACACTAGGAGTTAAGCAATTAGCGCAAGGGACGTGGTTATGATTTGGTGGACCACAAGCTAACTAATAGTGTTCAAGTAGTTACTGGGCTATGGTTAAGTGTCAAACCATAACCAGAACGACAAAAAGAGCATGGTCTAAACCTAACTCGTCTGCACTTAATCCTCCTCCATAACTGAGCATTAAGTAAGGTGGCAGGAGAAAAATGGAAAGACTTAAGGACCCTTCCTGCGATATTAAATAGAGGTCTGGTGGCGTACGCCCAAGATTAATGTTCGGCCTCCATGCCCATTGTGCTTTCACCACCTCAGACTGATCACATGGCCTCGGCCCATATCCTTTACTCACCCATTACTCGGACCATCAGGAAATTTTTCCAGTATTGTTTCTTTGTCACACCCAAATCTTGTGTAAACACAGGATTCAGCCATATGACCTCTGTTACTCTCGGCCCAAATGATCAGTCAACCATGGGATAATAGACTCTCGTCGATGTCGGAGTGCCTTCAGAGACCCTAGTTGGAGACTTTGAAAGGTAAGCATATTCAATGCTTGTTATTTTCTTTAACCTGCAAAGTTACCTTGTCTAGAAGTATACATAGATTTTACCTGTATCTTCTCGAATGTTTGAAACTTTGGTAATTGCTTAAAACTTGTTTGTAAGATCCTTGAAGTTGGGATTCGATTGAGGTCGGCTATGTCATTTCATAATTTCTTTAGTTTTGTCCTCCATATGGAAAGTAATGAAGACTTTTCTTTTTTCAAACCCTGAGTGCTTTAATATTAGAAGGTTCTCTGTGTACTAGCACCATGGCCAAAGTTGTAACTCTGTGTTTAGACAAAAGAAAGTCATGTAAGAGTTCTTCGTCCAGCTTGGGGTTCGACTCTCCCATGTATAACTAGTCATTTTATACCAGTCATTATTGAATTTTCTGTATGAGTAGGTCATATTTTCAAAGTATTGAATCTTTATAGTTCCCCGATCTTCCTGTAAGGAGTCATGGCATACTGGGTTCTCCCCAGAAATCTTTACTGTAAGATAAAATAGTTGTTCTTTAATATTCAAAGATTAGGGATATCCACAAGAGTTCTAAATTATGGCTCAAGCGTTCAAGAGAGGTGATGGTTTCACTGCGCGACATTACCTCACAGAGTCTTTAATGATTTCTTCTGATAGGGTTATTCCATAAGTGTTCCACGATACTTGGCTTTCCAGGAACTAAAGGGTTTTTGTCTTGCCTCTGTCGATAGGGTTTTCTAAGCATCTTGAACCCTGTTGATTCTCGTTTTTCTTGTATTATTGGTCGTCCAAACATAGAATTTATTACAGGGGCAAGGGTGAAGTCTCATGCTTGCAACATTTTAATAATTTTATACTATTTTGGTAGTGTAGGATCTCTGTATGATTTTAAATCATTTTAAATTTACAGTTCCTTATAAGTTTTCTTTTGATTGTTAATGAATTGCTTGCATCAATCTAATGATGGGACCTGCTGATGTTTTTCGAGGTACCCATCAGTNTTGTCTTATATTTTCTTTAATCTAATCTATTTCAGAGTTCCAATGGTTTATCATTCTCATTACTATTTGTACTTCCTTGCAAGGGTTTCTTGCTCACAAGTCTTTAGACTTGGAGTCGTGTCATGTAACAAAAAGGTATTCAGGTTCTATAGCGCTTCAACTTCTTACAGCTTATACTGAGTGCTTCGATTTGTATAAATCCATCATGAGTAGATGTGCCAGATTTTTATGGTGCATGATTTAATTATATACTTGGGTTTCTTAACGAGAAGGCCCTGAGGGCTGAACCCTTAACTCTGTAACGAATAATTAAGGACGATTTTAGTAAATGCGACCAATCAGTCCATTTCTTGTTGGCACATTGATTAAGATATATGTAGGGTTTTAGGCTGGATAAATGTTCTCGATTATTGCCAAATACGTGAATGCTTATTACAATTAATTTCCAGGCTGTGAGTCTATGATAAATTCAAAAATTATGCATATTGTTTTAATTTTCCAGAACTTGTCATCGGAATCAACAATGTTATTTAGTTCTTTCTTTTCAATGTTTTCAGGCTATTATAATTCTTTGTTAACAGAACTTGTGAAATTCCTAGATATGTGTAAATCTATTTACGGGGTTCCAGAACAATCTTTGAGTTCGTTGGCCCTCGCACCTCTAGCATTTAGTCACAAATCTCTATAGTTGTTGACAAATTTTAGACTTGTTCGTCTTTTAATTCCAGAACTTCATGTATGGTCAACTAGACGTAATCACCTTCATATTTATCATTAATACTTACGGATATGTGTGTGTGTGTGTGTGTAGAGTTATCTCCTATTACACTATAACCATTTACAACAGTAGTTTCAATTAGACAGGGTACTTCCCGCAAAACAGAGATAACTCATAGGGAGATATATGCATGTGTATTATATTCGAGATACCAGTTTTATCTCTAATGACGATTACTGATAGAAATATCAAATATACCACATACATTGAACTGGCAGCAAGATTCCTAACATAATTAATGGAGTAGGATCCACAAAATTACAGTTACAGTTTTCTTTAAAATTAAATAACAGAACATCTCGTATATATATCTAAATCAGATAAAATTCCCATCAGCAAATAATTCATCATGATATGTAGGTAGAGAAGGATAAAGTAGACATATTTGAGCAAAGTTGTCGAATAACAAATGGAACAGCCACGTTCCTGCCAACCTTAGAGCAGGACAACCAATTCACTTGTCTTGTTCACCCCCTAGCCTAACCATGAGTCCATGAAATCTAACTCGAAATTCCTCCTCAACAAATGCCTTTCAACTTCAACAATCTTCTCCTTGCCTCACACTCAGCAAGTAGTGTTCATAACAGCAAGAAATCAGTAATATTTCCCTAGCATACTAGGCAGTGTCATGCCTCCTCACATATGTTATATATTCAAAAAATTATTTTTGCCTAGGTCTTTTCCCTCCCTTAGGAATTTTCATAGCTTTCCAAATCCCTAATTTTTAGGGGCTTCCAATGGCCAAATTCTTGATTTTCCACTTGTAACAATCATCCCTGAGGTAGTTCCAACATGTTCCCCACTCATAGAGTCATGGTCAGTTGATTTTAACATGGTTTTTCCATTTGTCCTCCTGCAATAATTACAAAATATTATGTTTTCATACAAGTGTCATAGTCAAATAGTTAGTTGGGTCAAATCAGGTCTCTGCCCAACAGACATAATCATTAATTACAATTTACCAAATTCGAAATTCGAAATTGCCATAAATGGCAAAAAAATTCCAAATTCAGATTTACCAAAAACGGAATAATTTTCCTAACAAATTTCAAATTCAAAAATAATTTATTTTTGGGGATGTCACATCCTTTCCCCCTTCAATAAAACACTGTCCTCGGTGTTCGTTCCTTTCTTGGAATAGGATTGGATGAGATTTTCACAAATCTCCCTCCAATTCCCAAGTGACCTCCTCGGGACTAAAGTGCTTCCATTGCACCTTTACCTGAGCGACGACTCTATTCCGAAGTGTTATTTCTCTCGAGTCCAGAATGCTCAAGGGTTCCGCCTGGAACTCGCCTTCTGGTTCCACCTACACCAACTTCCAATCAATCACGTGAGTAGGGTCATGAACATATTTTTTCAACAAAGAAACATGAAATACATTATGAATTTTTAGATTAGTTGGAAGTGCAAGTTGGTATGCTACGGGTCCAATTTGAGCTAGTATCTCAAAGGGCCCACAAAACCTGGGTGCCAACTTGGCACAATTCCCTAGCTTTAGTGAAATCTTCCAGGCTTTGACTTTTAAGTAAACATGATCTCCCACTTGAAACTCCAAGTGTCTTCTTTTCTAGTCCACATAACTTTTCTGTCTGTCCTATGCCTCCTTTAAGTTCTATTGTACCTTTCTTACCATACTTTCCATTTCTTGGAGCATCTCTGGTCTAACCATGAGTCTGTCAATCGGGTCATCCCAGCTAATTGGTGTCGTGCACTTTATGTCGTACAGTACCTCGAAGGGGCTCAATTTAGCCGAAGTTTGGTACCCATTGTTATATGCAAATTCTACCAAGTGTAGGTAGTCTTCCCATTTGCTTGGTTTTGATATTACATACATGTGGAGCATATCCTCTACGATTTGGTTCATTCTTTCGGTCTATCCATCCATTTGTGGATGACAACTTGTACTGAAATTCAAGTTAGTATTTAGCCCTGCAAACAATTCTTTCCAAAAAGCAGATGTGAATTTTACATCTCTATCCGAAATCACCATTTTAGGAATACCATGCAGTCTAAAAATTTCTTTCATAAATATTTCAGCGATGTTTATAGCTTTAAAAGTAGACGTTACAGGAATAAAGTGTGCAGACTTACTGAGTTTATCGATCACAACCATAATAGAATCATTTTGTTTCTGAGTTTTAGGCAAACCTGTAATAAAGTCTAGCGATATGGTCTCCCATTTCCATTCTGGTACTAGTAAGGGTTGTAATAGGTCGGCTAGATGCCGGTGTTCAGCCTTTACCTGCTGACAATATTGGCACTTAGCCAAGTATTTTGTTGTTTCTCCCTTCACATTAGGCCAATAAAACAATTTTCTAAGTGTTGTTATCGTTTTATGGTATCCTGGATGACCAAAATACGATTTCTTGTGCACTTCATCCAAAACTGTTATCTTTAACTCCATTGAATCTCATATGTAAAGTTTGTTTTTAAATCGTAATAGGCCTTTTTTATCGATACCCAGATCTGGTTTGTCTGAGGTTGCTATCGTGTTTTGTAATTCTTCCACTATCTTAGTGTAATTTTCATCGTTAATACCTACAGTCCTTATTCTCTGTTCCAGATCACTTTCTTCCCTGCTGACATTTATTTCAAATAACCCATGGAATCTTCTGCTTAAAGCATTTGCTACCTTATTTTCCTTACCCTTGATATGTCTTACCTCAAAGTCGAATTCACTCAAGAAGGCTAGCCACCTTGTTTGCCTTGCATTAAGATCTGGTTGACTAAACAAATATTTCACACCACTATTATCTGTCAGTAATAGAAACATTCTGCCCATTATGTAGTGTCGCCACATCTTTAAGGCCTGTATTAGTGCGACCAATTCTAAGTCATGAGTGACGTAGTTTCTCTCATGCTTCTTTAATTTCTAGGACTCATAAAAAATAACGTGTCATTCCTGAGTTAGGACACCACCTAGTACTTATTTACTTGCGTCTACACAGATGGTGAAGCCTTTGTCTGGATCTGCTACTTTTAAAAAGGGTGTGGTCGTTAATAATTCCTTTAACTTATAAAAACTATCTTGACATTTCTGTGACTAGTTAAACTTGGTTCTCTTCTTTTGTAGTGATGTGATAGGGTATGCAATTTTGGAGAATCCCTCTATAAATCTGCGGTAATATCTGATGATTCCTATGAATGACCGGATATCCACTACATCTTTAGGTATCGGCCATTTCATGATGGCTCTTATTTTCTCAGGGTTGACTGCAATGCCTTCTGCGGAAATTACATGTCCTAGGTACTGTATTTTATTTTGATAATAATCACACTTATCGAATTTAGCATACAGTTTGTGCATCCTCAAGGTTCGTAGAACTATCCTTAAGTGTTCTTCGTATTCTTCTTTTGTTTTAGAATAGACCAAAATATCTTCGATAAATACCAATACGAACTTGTCCAAGCACTGACTAAAGATAATGTTCATTAAACACATAAATGTGGCTGACTCGTTAGTGAGTCCAAAAGGTATGACTACAAATTCGTAATGTCCATATCTTGTTCGGAAAAAAAAATTGCTTATGTCCTCATCTTTTATCCTAACTTAATGATATCTGGATCGTAAATCCAACTTCAAAAATATCTTTTCCCCACCTACTTGATCAAACAAATCATTTATCCTAGGTAAGGGGTACTTGTTTTTAATAGTCATTTTATTCAATTGTCTATAGTCGATACATAGTCTTAGAGTACCATCTTTCTTTTTCACAAAGAGGACTGGTGCTCCCCATGGTGAAACGCTTGGTCTGATATACTCTTTGTCCAATAATTCCTGTAGTTGAATTTTTAGTTATGTCAATTCTGGAAAACTCATTCAGTAAGGTGCTTTAGAGATAGGGGTTGAACCAGGTAGCTGGTCTATAGAAAAGTCTATTTCCCTTGTAGGAGGTAATTCAGGTATTTCATCAACAAACACGTCTCTGAATTCACGTAGAACAGCAAAGTCTTCCAAGTTGGGATTATCTTATTTTTCTAATAGGTTCATTATTTGTATGGCATAAAATTGACAACCCTTTCTCATGCATTTTTTGAATTGCATTGTTGTGACTTGTCTAACTAATATTGGTTTTGGTATACCTTGGGATGTTCTAGTAGTGTCATATTCGTCTTTATAATTAAGTGTCTTTGCATAAAAATCTAGTACTGCTTTGTGCTTTTCCAACCAATCCATTCTGATAATCACATCATAAGATCCTAGTGGTAGAATGTTCAGATTTGTTCTTATGCTTTGACCATCTAAACTAAACTCAAAATCAGAAATAAAGTCAACCACTTTCCTTTTAGTTCCTATTGCTAGTTGTACCAGCCATGATTTTGCATGTTTCATTTTCTTAAGTTTATTTGACTCTACCACACCGGGAGTGATATAACTTACTTATCTCCAGGATCAATTAAAATAGAAATTTGAGTGTTACTAATTTTACCTTCGATTTCCACCACAGAGGACTGGTGTTGAACTTGTCGGCCATCCACGACTGCATTTATCCGATGCAGGCTTATGCCCACATCACCCACCGTTGAGGCTTCCTGCAATTTATGAACAACAGTTATGTTTGTTGTATTCAAACACAGACAGTTCCTCCTTAGATGAGGTTCTCCACATTCCCAGCACTTTAATGGTTCGTAGGGGCTATCCCCAAACTTCTTTGTTCCCAGGTTCACCGGTTTACAGCTTCCTTGAGTATTTAGATTATTGGAGTGAAAGTCTTTTCTCGGAAAGATTTTTACTGCATTCTGATAAGGAGTTGGTTGGTATCCCTTCTTCCGCTGGTTCGTTCAGTCTTGTTTCTTATCCTTCCAAGCTTTGGGAAAATATGTCCGCTATTTGTATTGGTCATAGCACATTTGTGCCTTCCTAAATACTTCACTCAAGGACTTGGGGTTGTCAAACTCAATTCTGTCCCTGTAAGATTGAGGTAAACAATTTAGGAACCGCTGGATTTTTACCTTGTCCTCCCGGATATAAGGTACAAACCTTAGTAATTCCAGGAATTTGTTTATAATATCCTCCATCGTCATCTAACCAAGTCATAGCTCATAAAATTCTTTGGTTTTCCTTTCATAGTAGCTTTCAGATAGGTATTGTTTCTTGAAATATTTCTTAAAGTCAGACCATTCCATCTCTTTCTCCTTTAACCCCTTGGCCAATTTCAGATCTTGCCACCAAATGTTGGCTTTTCCTTTCAGATTGTAAATGGCCATTCTGACCTTCATATTGCTAGAATAGTTTTATATATGAAAATATTTTTTGATGTCTAATAACCATGCTTCAGCTTCCTCCCCTGTTCTGGATTCCCCATCAAAGGTAACTAGTTTAATTTTCTTAAATTATCCTTCAAGGTGGTCTACATGTTTTCTTTTTCCGTCTGTTTTTGTTTTATCCTCAGCTAAAGGTGTACCTTCAGATGAGTTGTCCCCTCTTTCTGCTTCAGGACCAGAATTCTTGGAGACCCTTTTACTTACCTCTTCTTCATGGTTGTCGTCCTTTGGGGATTTCTTTGTCACTATACTTCGCAGCAGGACTTCATTTATTTCTTGTTGCTCCTGTTGTGTTTTCTTAAGTTTCTCATTGTCGGCTTTGAAAACCTGCAGCTCGACAATGAGATTCCTCACCGTTTCCAGAACTTCAGTAGGTGATATTATGTCACTATTTTGTCTTGGGTCTTCTAGTTGTCTTTGTTTATGATTCCCATCAAGTCTAATTTTTGCGTCATCTTGGGCTGCCATGATTAACATAAAACATAAAGGGTTTTTTATTTGTAACAATAAAGGTTTTATTAGTTTTACATAAACAGAATTATGTGCTAAGTAAATCAGATGGCCCTGTTCAAGGTCCAAGTGTTGTAACCTTTGCTCTGATACCATATGTAATGTACCTCAAATTTGACATAAAAAAAAAAAATATTTTCTAAGGGGCACTAATCTCCATTTTAGCTTAGAAGCTTCATAACGAAGGGGTGGTAATGTTCATTCTGATTATATATTTATATTTTACCTGTCACATGAGGACAATCCTACACCAGACTAACTTAAAGCTTTATATAAGAGGCTCTCCAAAATTTCTATCACCTTTCTTCGGCACATATATTTTTACACATAGGTATTAAAAACATATACATATATCCACCTATATAGAAAAGTACAATTAGGATTTGAGTCCTAACTTTCCCTTTTAATATTTGATTCTTCATGCTTGTGCACAAGTCTATAACATTGACTTTGTAAAGTATATAAATCCTTTCCCAATTGTGTGAATTCCACCGTATAACACATAACCCATAATAACCTAGCCACACGTTAATATCGCGGCACTTGTTTAAGCTAGAATTAACACTAGGGGTTAAGCGATTAGCACAAGGGACATGGTTATGATTCGGTGGACCACAAGATAACTAACAGTGTTTAGGTAGTTACTGGGCTATGGTTAAGTGTCAAACCATAACCAGAACGACAAAAAGAGCATGGTCTAAACCTAACTCATCTGCACTTAATCCTCCTCCATAATTGAGCATTAAGTAAGGTGGAAAAAGCAAACTAGAAAGACTTAAGGACCCTTCCTGCGATATTAAATAGAGGTCTGGTGGTGTACGTCTAGGATTAATGTTTTGCCTCCATGCCCACTTTTCTTTCACCACCTCAGACCAATCACATGGCCTCGGCCCGTATCCTTTACTCACCCATTACTCGGACCATTGGGAAATTTTTCCAGTATTGTTTCTTTGTCGCACCCAAATCTTGTGTAAACACAGGATTCGGCCATATGACCTATGTTACTCTCTGCCCAAACGATCAGTTAGCCATGGGATATTGGACTCTCGTCAATGTTGGAGTGCCTTCATAGACCCTGGTTGGAGACTTTGAAAGGTAAGCGTATTCTATGCTTGTTATTTTCTTTAACATGCAAAGTTACCTTGTCTAGAAGTATACATAGATTTTACCTATATCTTCTCGAATGTTTGAAACTTTGGTAATTGCTTAAAACTTGTTTGTAAGGTCCTTGAAGTTAGGATTCGATTGAGGTCGGCTCTATCATTTCATAATTTATTTTCTTTCATCCTCCATACGGAAACTAATGAAGACTTTTATTTTTTCGAACCCTGAGTGCTTTAATATTAGAAGGTTTTATGTCTACTAGCACCATGGCCAAAGCTGTAACTCTGTGTTTAGACAAAAGAAATTATATGAGGGCTCTTCGCCGAGCTTGGGGTTCGACTCTCCCATGTATAACCAATCATTTTCTACCAGTTGTTATTGAATTTTCTATATGAGTAGGTCGTATTTTCAAAGTATTGAATCTTTATAGTTCCCCGACCTTCCCGTAAGGAGTCATGGCATACTAGGTTCTCCCCTGAAATCTTTACTGTAAGATAAAATAGTTGTTCTTTAATATTCAAAGATTAGGGATATCCACAAGAGTTCTAAATTGTGGCTCAAGTGTTCAAGAGAGGTGATGGTTTCACTGTGCGACATTACCTCATAGAGTCTTTAATGAATTCTCCTGATAGGGTTATTCCATAAGTGTTCCACGATACTTGGCTTTCCAGGAACTAGAGGGTTTTTGTCTTGCCTCTCTCGATAGGCTTTTCTAAGCATCTCGAAACCTATTGATTCTCATTTGTTTAGTATTGTCGGTCATTCAAACATAACAGTTATTATAGGGGTAAGGGTGAAGTCTCATGCTTGCAACAGTTCAGTAATTTTATACTATTTTTGTAGTGTAGGATCTCTGTATGATTTTAAATCATTTTAAATTTATAGTTCCTTATAAGTTTTATTTTCATTGTTAACGAATTGCTTGAATCAATCTAATGATGGGACCTGCTGATGTTTTTCGAGGTACCCATCAGTTCGACCTCGACCCACTTTCCCTTCCATTATGTGGGCGTCCTCCTCAACCACGCGGTGATACGTCTGATTTAGACCGTAAGTTAAGTGATGTTGCATATTCCG
>JASDQU011102463.1:30513-47542 GCA_032191745.1 Picea mariana | reverse complement strand
ATCTTGTGCTTATTATGCTCTTATCTTTATGAAATGCAAAGAACTATAATAATAGCATAAACATTAACACTTCGTTAGAATATTGGGCCAATTGGAGAGATGGCAGATAAAGCTCGTTCGGGAGGATGGCTTCCTATTCGTAGACCACAAAGTATGGGGAATTTCCTATGGATTATTTTGGCATGACCATATCATCCCATAGGGAATTATGAAGTTGATTATGCCAATTTGTTTGGTTATCTGTAACCATCTTCTTTAGTATTCTTACCAGGTTCCTATTTGTCAATTCTGCTACACAGTTTCCCTGAGGGTAATAATTTGCAGAGTCATTGATTATGATCCCTTTGTCCAGAGAAAACTCTATCGGTAGGGTAGAAGAGAAGTAAGTTGTGTTATCAAAGACTAGAATAGAGGGTACACTAAACCTTGTGATCAGATGTTGTTCTATAAATTGGATCACTATTTTTTTGTTCACATGAGTCAGAGGAATGGCCTCTGCCCATTTTGCGAAATAGTCGATGGCAGTAAGAATGTACTTGTGCAGTTTTGATGAGCTAGACATAATTTCTCCTATGATATTAAACCCCCACTACTCAAAAGGTCTAGAGACAGTCACAGTCTGAAGTGGGACTGCCTCCCTTTTCTCCTTGCCAGCACTTATTTGACAAGTTTTACAATTCCTAGCATAAGTATGAGCATCCATGAAAAAAGTGGGCCAATAATAACCAGCCCTCAGAATTTTATGAGCAGTGGTGTTCCCTACAAAATTTCCTCCGGCAAGGCCATAATGGAATTCCTTTAACATTTTATCGATGTCTTCGCGTTCAAGAAATCTCAGTAATACCCCATCATAGTTGATCTGGAAGAGTACCGAATTTATAAGGCAATATTGCACAGATTTTAATCGGAGGGCTATCCTTTCTATGGGGTTGAGATTTTTGGGACAAGTACCATGATGTAGTAGATAAGATAAATCCTTCTACCAGGAGTCCCGTCCTGGGGAAATGTATGTTGCTTCACCACACCATAGTGCTATTTCATTTTCCCACCTGGGATCTTCTTTTGCTTGATCTTGAGCTTTGACTATGAGCTTGCACAAGCCTTTCCCTTTTACTAACTTGGTGGGTTTTATAACTATATCAAATTCCTAGACTACTGCCATCTAGTTCTATCTTTTTTCTCCCATTTCTTCCTGGGAAAACAAGGATCGGACTGCAGGGTGTGGCACGATCACCTTAGTGTGATTCTTGAAGATGTAAGACCTGAAATGTTTTACCGCTTTATAGACCGTGTAGGCCTTCTTGTCTATGGCAGGGTAATTGAGCTCATCTCCTTGGATATTGGTACTCATAAATGAAACTTGGGCTTCATTTTTGTCATCATCCTTCTGAGTCAATACCGAAGCTAGAAATTCGTCGAAAACGAAAGTGTAAAGGTTAAAGTATCTATTGAAATCGGGACGTCACAATACTGGGGCCCGGGATATGGAAGCTTTGATATTTTTTAAAGAGTCTTTTCGTTCATCATCCCACTTAAATTCAGAATCTTTGTGAATCATATTTTGTAAGGGTTTGATGATTTCGGCGAAGTCGGGAGTGAATTTCCTTACAAAATTGATTTTCCCGAAAAAGGACTGCATGGCTTTCTTGTTATGGGGTAGTGGGAGTTGAGCTATGGCCTTAATCCTTTTGGGGTCTATGCGAATTCCTGCTTGTGATATAATATGACCTAACAACTTACCTTCTTCAACACCGAATATATTTTTCTTAGGATTGAGTGATATACCGTATTTCCGACATCATTCAAAAATCTGAGTTAAGTGTTGGATGTGCTCTTCTCTATTCTTTGAATACATCGTTATGTCATCTAAATATACTACCACACACTTATTCATAAGTCCCCGAAACTCCATGTCCATGGCTCTTTGAAATGTTGCTCCTACGTTAATTAAGCCGAAAGGCATGCACTTATAAGCAAAGGTTCACCATTTGGTTTGAAAGGTAGTTTTTAATCGGTCTTCCTTCAAAACCAACACTTGGTTGTATCCTGAGAAACCATCTAGCAGGGAGAAAATTTCTAAGCCCGACACAGTCTGTAGGAGTTTCTCCATCAACAGGATGGGATAATTTTATTTTTCTAAAGCTCTGTTGGGGTTTCAAAAGTCTACCCATAATCAGATCTCTCCTGGCGTTTTCCTCACCGGAACAAGATTTGCTACCTAGGTGGAATGCCTAACTTGGAAAATTATCTTCACATCTAAAATATTCCTTAACTCTTGATACATGAGAGGTTCTAGGAATGGATGATACTTCTGGAGAATCTATTGGAAAGGCTTCACTTTGGGCTTCAACGGGATGGCGTGTTGGATGATGCGGGTGTCGTACGTTTTTAAATATTTATAGGACCAAGCAAAAACATCCTGGTATTGTCTAAATAATTTGAGGTAGGATTTCCTCTCTTCCTTAGATATTATTTTGCTGAGATTTACATACTTTGGGTTGTCTGGGGTCCCAAGATTTACAGTTTTATGGAGGGGACAGGAGCTACCAGTCTTTTCGTTTTTGGGTCCTTTGAATCATTCCTTTAGATCAAATAGGTTCTCTAGATTATCTATCCCTTTCAAGATTGTGTGAGCCTTTGATTTATCCATGTGCTAACCCACACAAGGATCAGTTTCTGTTGGTTTCTCTTGGAACTCTTCATTGTCAATAGAAAGGTCTATGAAATTGTCTTGATTGGTCAAGAAGCTTATGATCCGTTCACCCCCCTCAAAGACTTTCCAATTAGAAATGTTATTAGGTACCAATGGCTTGTAGAGAAGTTCTATAGTGAATCGGGAGGCTTCATAATCTTCTAAAGGTGACAGTCTAGAAGAAGTTGTGGTTAAGGAATCAAAAAGGATATTCTTCGCTCTGGGGATCGTAGTGATATTGAAAGCCTCAAAGCGTTCTATTAGCCTATGCACCTCCTTCTAGTAGTTCTTAAGATGAGGTGAATTGTAGTGTATAGTATTTATCACTTTTCTAATAATGATTTCAGATTCACCAAAAAATTTTAACTCCTTGACACATAGATCTATGGTTTTCTTTAACCCTTATACTAGAGCTTCATACTCGGCAGTGTTGTTGGTACACTCAAATTCTAGTCTACAGAACAAGAAATGTCATCTACCCTTCTGATCGATGAGTATGAACCTGGCTCCTAACCCTTCTTGCGATTTGGATCCATAAAAATAGAGGGTCCAAATTTGTGAACAATTTTTTCTCCCTTCTTTCCCATCGCCCATGTCTTGTTCTTTGATTTTTTCTTCCAGAGTTCCCAGCACGGGGTTTTGAAAGAAGCAATAATCTTCTATTGACATTGGGGATTCTTCTTGAAATATCATTTCAGACTTTTGGGTGAGAAGAACATCGGATAGGAGAGGAGAAAGGTTGTCGAAGTGGGAATCACAAGAATAGTTTCCCAATATAGGGAAATCGATAGAGGCTGGTTTGTTCGGGGTTTTCAGATCAGTGACCATATGTTTCAGGTATCTTTCACTATTGATTCTGATCATGTTCTTGTATCCCTTCATTGGTATCCAAAGGTGTTCCCAATTTGTACTGAAATATCCGTTCATCTTTTCAGACCAATCTCGGCTCAACAATAGCCCATATGCCTCAGGGATATCCACCACAATGATGTCAATCATCTGTACGAAATTATGATGCGTCGTTATCCTGATCATCACATCTTTGAGTTTCCCCATGACCTTGAACTAGATTCTATCTAGATGTATGACATGTTTATCACTCTTGAGAGGGACAACACCTAATTTATTACAAACGGTCAAGGGCATAACATTAGAGGATGCCCCAGAATCGACCAGACAATTGTGAAGATTCTTGTTGAAGACTTCAAACATCAAAACGAATGGTGGTACAAATGACCTTTCTTTCCTACCTTTTAAGTAGGTGTTTATAGTTGGCTTGCTAGCCAGATCTATTGGGGGGAGATTCTTGTTCTGACTATCATTTTTGGTGGGGTTTCCTACCAAATTTAGAGCTTCCAATAGGAAGTCTTTCTGCTAATGAATTCTAAATACGTCTGTTGTGAGTGGGAAATCCCTCTACAGACTAGCACTTAGGGTTTAATCATGCATGCATAAAATACCTAAATATTTCTACTTTCTACCATCATCCCATACCTAATCCCCATTATTCTTAAGCAAATACATAGTTAAGAAGATCAAGTGAGCATACCTTATTTTGGGCGTTTGATATCGATCCTTCCTCACGCTTGATCGCTCTTGGACTGTAGCTCTCCTCCCAAGGTTGACCTGTATTCACACAAGACAAATAACAAACTCCACATGCATTTGATATATAGATTAATGGGTTAGAGATTCAATAAACAAGTATGGAATAAACCATGAAAACCTCATATGGTGGGATGGGAAAAGTACTTCTTTATTATTAACTTCAATAAATCAACTTACAATGATGAAGCCGACCACTGCTCCACGAACCTAGTCTTGGGGTCCTCTTCAACTATCCTCCAACTTCTTTGCTCTATATTTCTCTTTGCACAAGGATGGCTAAAGGGTTGGGACAAAGGGAATGCGCAATCGGGTATAGTTTCTTTATTACGATTCTCCTCTTCCAAATGGGACCTCTAACCCTTCTTTTATAGGCTAGAAGAAGCTAGGTATTTGGTCGAACCCTCAGCCATGCATGGTCGGATGGTTTAGTTAACTCACCCAAAGATGTGTGTTCCATCAACAACTTTCCTTTTTTCGTGCTTTTGTAGATACACGCGGGCTCTTTTGGGTCAGCTAGCATGTACACGCATGCAGTAATGGAGTAGGGAACGTAGGTCTTTATAAAAGAGGTTTTTAAGAAGAGTTGTTCAACAGTGCTTTGGCAAAGAAGGAATCTGAGATGGCCTGATGCCAAGTAAGCATGTCTAGTGAAAATTAGGGTTATAATAGATGCTCCCTAATGTGTGATGTCATAAGAGCATCTGATGGCTGAAATACATTAAAAATCTTTACTGATGTGTCGAACAAGTGAGCCCAGGGACCAGAAATCAGGAGGCACCATCTGCAAAAATAATAACTGTCTCACCGAGGCAGGCATACCCATGCTCGGGATAAAATAAAATCATGGCTACCAATCAAATACACTATATATCCATGCCATATAACTATATAAAGTGTATCCGTGAACAATACACAGCGGAGCTACATATCAAAATAAAAAAGATATACATGTAGAGTATCCATCTTCTTAAAAGATGATAAGGCCTGATGGCTGGAGATGGGGTATTCAGAGCTCGAGCAACAACTTCAAAATCTTGAAAAGTCTGGTAGGAGTGTACTATGAGTGTATGAATTCACTACCCAGAGGTCTTTGACAGCTCGTCGGTCATGTACTAGAGAATCTTGATGATTAGACTGAAGGCTTCATTGATTTCAAACAAAGACTTGATTGGATGTTTAGAATGGCCGGGCATGAGGGAAAGAGACAAACTGCAGAGGGCCCGAATCAGGCTTGGTAAAAACTTCCCTTGGACAACAGCACAACAAATGATGAAACTCGGGCAACATGGCGTTAACATACGTTTACGAGGCAGGAGGCAATGCAAACTCTCCATATGTTTGGAAGAATAACCAAATAGAGGAGGACATAGCTCTACGTAGAAAGAACAACTTCCTAAGGTCGTATTAAATCCCAAAGTTTGACGAACAAAAGGATAGGTGTGCTTTATCCAAGGGTGACTCATTATGCTTCCAATAAAGAAAATACTTTTCCCTTCCTCTTTTTGGGGTATATTTGATTTTTTTTGTCTTTTTCAATAATTTTGGAAGAAGAATAAAATAATGTTACGTTACAAAGGAGGAATGAGTGTTGCAAACATACAAGTTCAAGGCACATGGACAAGACTAATGTTCAGAGTAATGACACTCGGGAAAAATCCTCTAGGGGCCAAAGGTGTCAAGACGCAAAGGAAAAGTGCTACAAGGCTTGCGTATAAGGTATGCTTCAGATGGTTCAGTTGAGAGCAACATGGAGCTAGCTTTAGACCAAAGACGTAGGTATGCAAACGCAGTTAACAAAACACACAATGGTAACATCCTTTGATGTAATTTTAACAAGCCTAGAGAAGGTAAGCTCGGTTTTCATATTTAGAGAGTCTGAAAAAATGTAAAAGGAGACTCCATTGGGGTACCTTTTTTGAAGGTAGTCTAGTCAGTTCGAAAAATGGGTAAACTAGCACCGACAAGATGTCTATTCAAAACCATTTTAACGAGTGTGATACAGACAAGATCACTCAGTCATTTTTTCATTTTTAAGTAGTCTGAAAAAAGCTCAACTATGGACTCCGTCAGGAATGTTCTTCTAGACCAGTTTAACGACTATGAAAGAATAAGGTCACTCAATGATCTTTTCAATTTTAGGGAGTCTGAAAAGGGCTTAACTATGGAATCCGTGGGGGTTCCTTTTTTGTAAATTTAGTCCCTCAAGCCTGAAAAAAGGTTAAAATGATACTTGAGAGTACTCTTCCAGAGAACTGAAGTTCCTTAGAGTATACCTTTGTTCGTACAGTTGACCATCCAAAACGAAAAAGGGGTAAAATACCACCAAACAGATGTGACTTCCAATTTCAGGTTAATGAGCGTGAAAGGTCGCAAGATCGCTTGACAATCTTTTCATGTATAGAGGGTTTGAAAAGGGCTTAAAAGAAGACCTGTTATGTATTTTGGGTGTCCCGAGGGTGAGGTCAAGAGTGAAAAGGAATCATCCAAATGAGGCTCAAACTCATACTCAGGAAAAACAACAAGGACTCCTGAGCCTACAGTGATTAGAGATAGCATGGACACCATAATGAAACCAGGATCTACCTAGGGCATCCATGTTCCAATAATCTCTACCACTAACTCGCGACACTTCTAAAGCAACAATGATGGCTCCATGTTGCAACCTGATGGGATCGATCCTATGGAAAAGGGATAAAGACAATGAGATACAAAATTCAGGGTAGAAACCTAACCTATATGCTCAAGTTGATCATGTGATATTTTTCCACAGACCGTCAAAAGTTACCCAAAACTCCAAAAAAAATGTTTCGATACCCGATCATACCCTTCCAATGCAACTCCTAAATCACTCTAAATGGTTTTTGGTTTAAAGAAAATGATAAGGGAGGCCAAAAAAGTGATAAAAAGAGGCCAAAATGTCTATAAATAGAAGTTGGCAGCTCATTATCACCATTACTGATTTGGAAATTGACTCTGGAGCAAAAAAATCCCTTTGATAAAAGTGGTGATTTCGGGAGCTACAGTGGATGAAACGACCATCTGTTTGGACCAATTAAGTATAAACTCTCTCATCTTGCAATTTAAATCTTTATTTTTTCTTTGGGTTCATAGTTGTGGGGGAACATCGACCTTCAAAAGGTTGGCCCTAGGTCCACGCGGGATGTCTTAGGATAGGCCATGTGTACATTCGGGCAGAGTAAAATGTGCACACGTGTACACGCGACTATCAGCATTACAGCCCGCGTGAACCCCCTTATTGAATGAAAAAATTTTAAAATTAAGGGTTAACCCTCCTGAACTTTAGTGTTTTGCTAGATGTATGTTCACTATAGAGAAAGAGAGCATGAGGAGGTTAGTGAGTTAGTCGGGGAAGACCCCAATGTTTTGGTTTCCTTAATGCAATGTGGGTTTCTCAAGTTCTTCTTATGTCCTTTTATGTGGGCACAACCTAGGATAATGAACACCTTGGTTGATTATTGGCATCTGGATGCAAAGACATTTATGTTAGAGGGGCAGTCACTAGTGCCCATGACAGATGACATATATCTTTTGACTAGCCTCTCCAGGAGAGGGGAACCACTCAACTTTCGAACATTTCCTTCGGGGCCGCATAACATAGCGGAATTGATAGGACTTTACTGTGAGGCTAGTACAGATTGATCGAGCTCACAGGTGCCCATAAGAAAGATTATTGACTTATCACTATAGGAGATTGTGTTTCTTATTGGTCAGATCACTGGTTCTATGACTCTACATCAGGTGTCTCGTGCACAAATGAACTGTGCAGTGCAGTGCTGAAATGCACAAATATTTGACTAGAGCACAACATTGCTAGATTGTATGAAGAGGCAGTTGACAGATTGTCGGTCGCGGACACAGAGGAACTTTGGGTTCAAGACCATTCTATGCTCTTTCTTCTTTGAAAGAGTTTCAAGCTTCAGTCCTCGAGTAGTGGTACGAGGACATCAGGCCTATCTTCTGGCAGTCTGTAGATGGGCAGTGTTACTACCACGACAGGGTGGTGGAAGGAACAATGAGTCCTTTGACGATGATTTATTTTCTTGGTTGTCGCGACAGATCCCAGTCATAAAGGATTACCCTTATGCTGGGATTGATTTCTCAAGAGATCCTTAGATACCAATACCTCCTGGTGAGGAGCAAGGAGAGATGGGTAAGTTTACATCATTGTTTTGTTGCTGTTTTTTTTGTGAAACATATGTAATTTTTATGTTGTTTTTGTTATATATCATTTTTTTTATACCAGAGTTTCTGATAGATGTGTGTCTATTGTGTGTAGATTTGGGACCAATGCGACCTGCGAACTATGTGAGGAACAACCATCATCCTCAGCCAAGGTCTGCACCTACCGTCGCAAGGGGACCAACAGCAGCAAGAGAGCTTCCAACCGGGGAGGTTGAGAGGGTGTTGAGACAAGTCGAGCAAAAATTTACTTCGCTCACCCGCACAGTCCCTATGGTAGAGATTGAGGATCTACCACCATCTATGCAGCCTCATGTAGTGGGGGCACCACAGACATTGGTCCGATTGTTTCGGCATTTGGAAAACATTGTTGATCAGTACAACAGGCCCCACAGGCCCTGACCTTAGTTAGACTTTTCATGTGTCGAGAGCACTACTTGTATATATTTTTTGAGGGCATAAGCCCCATGACTCGTTATTGGTCATATTTTTTAGGTGCTTCTGTCCACCTATGTACTCTGGTGACTATGATATTATATATGGATTTTTGTGTCTTTTTGTGTCTTATGGATCATTTTTTCCTTTAAAAAATGTATTTACATGTTTATGTGTATGTCCTTTCATACTAAAATTTGATTAGCTAGAGTATCTTTAATTTGGTTTAATCTCCTAGGAACATGAAAATATGTAATATAATCAAAGCTTCATTCTAAGCGACATACCCTAAGGAATCGTCGGTGTAAATTCGGATCATGAACACGATAGATTCTATTTAACTGAGACACAACTAGCTGAGCATCGAGATAGACTCGGAGATGAGAGATACCAAATGACAAGGCATCCTGAAGCAACTCAATAACTACACTATACTCGGCGACATTGTTTGTGGTGTCACCTAAGCATATACCTCTGGAAGATAATAACTGGCCTCGAGGTGTAAAAAATACCCAAGATATGGAGGAAAGCCTCCGAGTGTGCTAGCTAGCACCATATGCATACCCAATGAACACCTCGGATTCATTTGACATCTTCCACAATGATGAAAGATAACATCAAAAACAACACATCCATAACACTATAAGAAACTAGAAAGTAATAGTACAAAGACTATACATATGTTACAAAAAGTTACCCATGGTGACCTTCCTATCAGTAATACTTCTTGAGGTAGAATACATTTCTAGGCTCTTCCAAAGCATTCCCTTCAATGTCAACTATACGATAAGTGCCCTTTTTTAGAACCTCTTTTATGATGAAAGGTCCGAACCACATGGGTTGGAATTTTCCTGCCCCCAGGCGGTCCTTATCTTGGTCATAGACCAGGACAAGGTCGCCTTCAGTGAAAATCCAAGGATGAACGGACCTATCATACTGACACTTGAATTTATGTTTGTGAGCCTCGTTGGCCAAGGCCGCATCACGATGCTGCTCATTGAGCCGCTCAAGGTATAATAATTGTTCTTCAAGTGGAGAATTATGTGGCAATAATTGTACTACCAACTTTAGCGACGGTATCTGACATTTGATAGGCAAGACTGCTTCCAGCCCATAAAAGAGTTGAAAAGGTGAGAAACCGGTTGCAGTCTTAACAGACGTTCGGTAAGCCCAGAATGTCGAGTATAACATCAAATTCCAATTTGACTTGGATGAGTTGATCATTCTCTATAGGATGGTCTTAAGAGATTTATTTATAGCTTCCACCTAACCATTTGCTTAGTGGTAGTAGGGTGATGAATGTTCTTTCCATAACCCAAGATTTGATGTTAACTCACTCATCATCTGGTTCTAAAAGTGACTACCATGGTCAGTGATAATCTCCCTCGACATGCTGAACCTTGCTATTATCTGGTTGAATAAAAAGAGAGTTGTAGTCTCTCCATAATATTTAAATGTTGGCATAGCTTTGACCCACTTCGTGAAGTAGTCTACCGATACGATGATATAATGGTGCCCCCTTCCTAAAGGAGGGTTTCATGTAGTGTATTCAATCCCCCACTTGGTGAAGGGACCAACTGTGATGACAGGAAACATGGGAGTGGGATGTGCCCTCATCTTCCAAGAGAAGATCTGGCACAGGTGGCACTTCTTGACCGATTCAATACAATCTTTGATTAGTGTCGGCCAGAAGTAACCTGCTCGTAGAATCTTTTGGGCTGTTTCCAACCCAAACAAATGGCCTCCACATTCTCCGGTATGGAAATCATTAAGCACGATAACTTCTTCTTCATGAGTGAGACATCAATGCAGGATGCAGCCTACACCTCTTCGATACAACGTATCATCGATTATGAGATAATTCTTAGCCTGGTGGCATATACATCGACGCTCATCATGAGAAGCAGAGGTAGGGAACTTCAAAGTCTAGAGATAGATAATTATATCTTCGTACTAGGGACCCGAAGATGTGATAAAAAAAATATCTCCTTTGATAGGCGACTATTCGGGAACAACATCACCTGAATGAACCGAAAGTTCCGAAATAAGTTCTGCGAAGACCAGTGACTTTTTGGATTTCACTAAAACAAAATATAAGTCAAACTCCTGGAGGATGACTATCCATCTTCTGATCTTTCCGCCTATTACCCGTCGTGTCAACATGTACTGGAATGGATTCACAACAACAGTGCTTGTGGTCTTGAGAAACAGAACATAATGACAGAACTGTTGAAAAGCATGAATTGTTGCCAACACAAGTTTTTCGATATGAGAATAATTGAGTTCCGGTCCTATGAGGCCTCGACTTAGGTAATAAATCACATATTCTGAGAACAAGTCATCCTCCTGAACTAAGACCATGCCCATGGTTGACTCTGTTGTAGCTAGGTATAATAAGAAATATTTGTTATAGTTAGGTGGCTAAAGAAGAGGGGCAGTCATGAGGGCATGTTTCAACGCGTTGAAAGAGCGTTGGGCAGCTTCATCCCAATGAAAAGGAACATCTTTCTTTAGTAAGCACATAAAGCACTTTGTGATCTCGACATAGTTGGCGATGAAACATCTTTAAAATTTTGCCTTACCCTGTAGACTTTGAAGTTGAAGGATTGTGCGTGGGGGAGGCAAATGAATTATTGCCTCAACCTTGAGAAGATCGACCATGATCCCTATTGTTGATACTATGAAACCTAACAAACATCTTGATATTACACAAAAGTTGGACTTGTTTCGATTCAAGTGAATCTAGAAGTAGTGACAACGCTCAAAGATAAGTCAGAGGTGTGTGGGATGATCTGTTCTCTTGTGAGATCGAGATGCTAAATCATCTAAATAGGCCTTGACTATATGCTTGAGGTCATGGAAAGAAAAAGACATGGCCTGCTGAAAGGTCACTCCAGCATTTTTGAGACCAAAGGGCATCTTACGATATGTGAATGTACCCCATGGACAAATGAATGATGTTTTGTGATGGTCTTTGGGTTTGATTTCTATTTGATTATGTCCCGAAAAACCGTCCATGAAAGAGAAGGCCTCGCAACCTGCACATTCATCAATTATGTGATCGATGAATGGTGTGGGAAAATTATTTTTTGGACAAGCCTTGTTCAAATCATGGAACTCTCTACATACACGAATTGTGCCTTGTTTTTTATTGACCGGCACAAGATTTGACAGCCATTGGGTCAAATGGATGGGATAGATAAAACCGACTTTTAGCAGTTTCTCAACTTCAACCTTAATGGTTGTTTCTTTCCTAGGATTAAATGGACGAAGCTTTTGATGAACATGCTTGGCATATGGATAAGTTTTGATTTCATGTTCAACTATTTTTGGATTGATGCCTGACGTTTCCTCATAAGACTAGGTAAAAATGCGGTAGAATTCCTTAAATAGATCTGTGTAGAATTGAATCTCTTCAGGGGAGCAGTCAACTCCGACGAAAACATTCTCCACGATGCCATGGGTTCTGTAGATATTGATCGGTATGGTTTCCATGATGGTTTCCATATTATCCTCAAAATATACCTCGTGTGTAGCTAAGGGATTAATAGGACAAGACCTATCTCCAATCATAGTCAAGGTGAATTCTTTGGCTTTGATTTGGCTTAACTCTGGGAGGAAGTATGGTATGTGATGAAGATCATCCCAAGTTTTGTCTGGACTAGTCATTTCTTCATTTACTGCTTCGTCAGAGGGAAATACTAAGTCTAACGAATCAGTGCCAGTGAGAGAACCTTGAGTTTAAATAGGCTCTAGAAGTGGATCTAACTCTTGTGAAGGAGTTGGATCTGTGTTGGATGAAGCTTGCTGGACTAAAGAGTACACCACTTCAGCTACGGACAAGGGTATGGACATGCCCGGGTGCCCTGTCCCATCCATCGTGGCCAATGGGGAAGGAAGTATCCACGGATCATTGAAGTAAGTCATGCAAAATGATGAAACTTGGAAAATCTCAACCTTATTATGGTCGAATATGAACTTGACATCGCCTTGAGGGGGCGGGTAATCGAAGGTACCCATCAAATATGGGCACAAACCAACCCCTACGTTGACTACGCCTGGTTGAGGATTATCAATCATCAAGACCGCAGATAGCCCCAATGAAGGGTCAGGTCTTGAGAAAGACAATTGATCAATGGTCACAATCCGGTCCTCTTGTGGAAACAACAAGACCCAGAAAATTGTAGCAACCACTTCTTGCATGGCATACGTCCAACTCCTTCCTAAAAAGAGATTATATTCAAGGGACACATCGACTACTTCTACCTCGACGCACATGGTCTTCCCTCCTAACTAGATGGGGAAAGAGGGAATGATACCATGTGGTCAGAACGAACGACCATCAAAAGCAGTGAGAAGAGTAGGCAATGGAGACAAAACGGGCTGGCCAATGGCCTTCCAACATGCCAATAACATAACGCATGTCGAGGCACCCTCATAACCTACCATGCAGAAAATATTTCAAGTAAAATTTTTCATGGGGTGAGCCACTACTATCTGAAACACTATGTGGTAAGGTAGACGAGGTTNCCATCATGTTGGATACAACATGATGGTACCTAGATTACAAGTCTCGGTAGATCCTAAAGTGGTTAACAAATCTTTCCTCTAGGAAGGCCAGCTTTGAAGGACCTCCAAAGAAGACATCGCACAAGGGGTTTGAGACAAATCCTCCACCACAGAATAGTTCTAGGTGGCCCTTGTGTTTGGGTTGTGAGAATCTTTTTTGAACGTGACTTTTGGGATTCATGTCATTTTTTCGCCCAAATTCTTCTCAATCTATAGAGGAAGAGATGGGAGTTCGGTTTCTTTTCCCTTCACAGAAGTGCTTGGTTTACTGTATTCATGCACTCTAGTCGATATAAAAGTATCACCCTTCATCATATACACATTCGCATATGTAGGATTGCTCGAAGACAGAGAAGGTCCTTGACTACCCCCTTATGTGCTTGTAGAGGCTTGGGTTAGGTTTTTCCCATGCTGAAATGGATTGGTTAACACAACAGGTTGTTGTTGTTGTGTCACAAACTTTTTAGCCTCTGCAAGCCTAGGACATTGGTGGGTCGGATGGTCTTCCGCGCATATGTTGCATAGATACCTCACCTTTTGTTTCTCAGTGTTGCCACCGCTAGCATTATTAGTGGGTTTCTTATCCCCCTTACCCTTATTTCATTGTTTTTTATTTCCTTTAGGCTATTGGGTGGCCTTTGGATTTGTCAATTGCAGTGTGTGTACATCCAACATTTTAGTAGGGGGAGTAGCCAAAATAGTAGTTTGGATAGCTATTGTGTGTTGTATAGACAATTGTTGCAACTGCTTCGTTAGTTGATCAATGGTCTTTGTGTGTGCTGAACCAACAATACCATCGGCATGTGGTCCAGCTCTCTATCTATTTTTATCAAGTATTGAGCGTGGGGCATCTGGCAAGATATCGTATAATAAACCGGACTGAGAATAGATGAGCTCAAGCTGTTGAGCTCTCATGATGCCATCTTCTTCAGAAAACATTCCTGATGTCGCGACGTCTATGGATAACTGTGGGGACCAAAGACTCAAGGAAACACTCGAGCAAGAATGTTGGTGGGACTAGCACCTTAATTAAACTCTTCCAGTGTCTCCATTCTCAGATGTGATCAGAGATATGGTTCACTTTTGTCTGTGTGAAATTGGCCAACAATTTTATTCCAGCATCGTATCTCATAGGTAATTGGAAATGGTTTAGGAAGGACATTGCCAATTTGTCGAAGGAAGAGTATCATGAGCGGTCGAGCTCAATGTACCATTTCGCAGAACTCCCTATGAGAGTATGTTGAAACAATCGCAACTGTATCGAGTCATCTTTCAACGAGTTAGATGAGCACCAAAGGTGGAAGGTAGTCACATGATCGCCTAGAGCTTCATTCGTCTTGGCTTTGAACTTTGGTATGTCTGAAGGAAACTTTGTCTTCATAGGGTGGCAACACAGATCGTGAAATATAGGGTCATTCAACAACCTTTTCAATTCTGGAAAATGCAAGGTTGCTAGGAAAGTTAGTTTGGGTTGTTGGTGATAACCTAGGAAAAAGGGACCTAGAGTTTGACAGGCACCAGGTTTCTAGGAAAAGTTTGGTTGTTGGCCTGGGTTCTGGTAAAAACCATGGCCATGAACAATGTACAGATTATGCATGTGAGGAGACACCATCAGCTGATTCCCAAAATAGGACATAGATGGATGGGTGTGCATTACATTCAGAGAACTTTGGGAAGGGTTTCCCCATGTCGATCCCATAGGGATAGGCATAGTACCTTGTCTGGGGTTCCATTGATTGTGGAAAGAATTTCCCTAGATGAGCATTCCTGACAAGGGAATGAATCCCTACCAAGAATTCCAAGGCCCTGATGCAGAAAAAGTTCTTGGGTTTGCCCCCTGTGCAGGAATAGTACCCTGCATAGGAATAGGTTGTCTGAAACCAGGATTGCCCCCAGTCAGTAAAGAAGCTAACAAGAAGGCGTTGTTACCAAATGCACTAAGAAAAGAAAATAGTGTCAAACCTACTGGCATATTATGTGAAGGCAGTCCTTGACTCCCTTCTCCAAATAAACTATGGTGTGAAGGTGGACCGACGGATTGTTGATGCGTGCCACTGAGAAAAGGGGACGAAGGAGGTATATGACCTCCCCCCATAAGTGAAAGTGTTAAAAGGAGCTGAAGTTCCCCCCATGTGGCCTTGCAGAAGAGCGTTAGAGATCCCTACCCCCAGACCTAAATTCTGTGAAGTGGAGTAGGAAAGTACATGACTTGTACCTGATCTAGGCATCTTGTATGAGAACAGAGGGCCTGTCGCACTTGGTGTGAAAGGGGTTGTGGCTATCGCCATAGACGAGATTGGAACTCTATGCGAGGTAGAGGCGGTCGATACCATGGTGGCTCGGAACGCTGACGGTGGATTAGGAGGTGGAAACTCTCCTGTGGTGACAACCGTAGTGGGAATTGAAGAATTCTAGAGGGAGTAACAACATTTTTTTCCATTGTTGCGTGTGACATTGTCTGGCACTCATAAGGGTGAATCGATATGATGATGGGTTCTGAAAGATCAGTGGTTGGAGTTTCAGGTGGACCAAGAGCTTTAGCTCCAAAGTCTAAAACATTCATTTCCTATGGATGTTGGTCGGGCACAATTTCTTGTGACCCAGTCGCTTCAAAAGACCCTTGTTGGTCTAGATTTCGCCTTAGTGGTGGCGGGGGTGGCTCCAGTGTAACCAGTGATAGGCCCAAAAGCATGCATGACCGGTGGAGCTTGTGATCCTCCACTGTGTGAGAAGATCAAAGAAAATCTAGGGTTTTCTATTCGTTCAAAAAACAACACACACTAAAAAAGTCCCTACAAGATAAAACAAGCAACACTAAACTAATTGGAAGAACAATTACAACAACCAACACTAGAGCAACTTACTAGTGCAAGTGAAACTCGAACACAGAAGCGCCCTCCAGGTACACTCTGAAAAGCATGGCCTAATGTCTGTCCTAGGTACTGCGGTATACCCCTGCGGTCACCTGTGTATGTCCCTAAAAAAATAGGCAACTAGGTTGCCAGCGCACGAACATCCACCAGGCATGTACAGTCAAAAGTCAAGTAGACGACAATGAGTAGGGTATCGAGACCAAAACCTATCAAGGGTATCGAAATCAAGTGGTCTGGAAGACAACTGAGGACCTTGTATGGATTTGAGACCCACGAAGCTCCATGGAAAATGCAATCGACGGAATCCCAAGACAAGCCCTCTATGTGTGTTCTCCACTACGATTGGTCCAGCTTTGGAGGGGTTATCTCTGCTACCTTTCCACATGCGACCTTATTTTTATCCCCTGTGTTAGAGGGGAGTCCCAGATAAATTTCACGATACTGGTCTTTGAATCTCCCTAACTGACACTCCAATGTTTGATTTTAATGGCCTTGAAGAGTTTCCTCTCCAACCTAATTCAAGGCCCTAACCCTAAACTAGTTGGTTGACCCTACAAACATAAAAAGTCTAATGAATTTTAGATTTAGCGTTAATTTTTATGGCTTTTCTTAAGTCAAAGGTTATGAAAGAGAAACTAGTGATGTTTGAAAG
>JASDQU011102463.1:15559-29166 GCA_032191745.1 Picea mariana | reverse complement strand
TTCACATAGAAGAACTATAATGGACATACCTATTTTGCAAAAGGTGCCTTTGGAATTTGGTCTTCGGTTTATGGTTCCAATGATGGTATCTCGACAACTCGGTGGTAAGAAAACAGTGGAAACGCCTTTCCAAACAATGCTATTTCCACAAACCAACGCGATGTATGCATTCCATCCAAATACAACACATGGAAAGTTGAATGCAGTAATTACTCTGACTATTCCAAGAGGATTCTTGATCATCGGTATCATTTTCAATCTATCATCTATCGAGATTTATGGATTTGATCCGTGAGCTATGGGAGCCACGTATTGGAGAATATTAGTTGAGAGTTAGTGGATCACATTGTATTGGATATTCATCTATCTGCACCACAGGAGGGAGCCACGTATTAGAGAATAATCTCCCATGAATCTGGATCGATCCCAATGATTGTTACCTCTGCGTTTTGGACCTGCAACAAACCTGACATGATCTCCAGCTGCACAAATGAGATATGACGCATGATGCAACACCTCCAACTCCTGATTATACTGAGAAATCATTCCATAGAGAGGAATCTGAGCTTTCATATTGATGTGGTTCAGAACAGCTTCCAACATGCGTCCACCCACATTATTGAAGTAGATATCTATACCTCTGGGGAAATACCTCATCAAAGTTGCATCCCAATCTGTCTCACATTTGTAATTAAAGGCATCATCAAAACCAGATTCTTCCTTCAGCAACTTCAACTACTGGTCGCTACCTGCACTGCTAACAGCGCGACAGCCCTTGATTTTGGCGAGCTTCCCAAAAAGCATTCCCACTGAGCCCGTTTCTACCGAGACAAATACTTAATCCTCAGGATTAGGTTCTTTGATTATTGTGAAACTACACCATGCAGTCAAGGTAGGCATCCCCAGAATTCCCAAATAATCAGACGGTTTAGCAACACTGGTGTCAATTTTTCTGAGGCCCCCTCCCGGAAAAATGGTGTACTTAGAGACTTTATAGAACCTGGAAACGATATCACACACTTCAAACGTCAGATTAGAAGATTCCACTACCTTCCATACCGAACCAAATCGGATCACCTAATCCAACTAAAAATTTGGCAAATAGAGACCATCATCAGATTGCGTCATAAGCTATCAGAGATATGGATCTACATATATCCACAGATTCTACATGGCAACATCTCTAGGCGATCCATCTTTTCCCACGCTTCCAAAATCATGCGGCAAGGAAAGGTGCATGTGATTGGCATCTTGTATCCACAACTCTAACGGGCCTGCCAGCTGAAAGGGGGCTAAAATCGACATAATTTGCTGACGATGTTCAACAACAGTGTTCTCAGATCCCGTTGTTTCTTGCTGATCCTCATTGGCAAAAACATCTTCCATAAACTACCAGGAAGTCATGTCCTTCGAGAGTCTGAGGGGAAGAATGGCATTTCCAATCTGAAGATCGAATTCATAAAGTGTCGCATGGCCAATCATGGTGTCAATCGAATTAAGATTCGAAATCTTGACGTCCCCAGGTTTCCAGCCCATCTTTTGGACAATGGGGTATTTCAAATCAGAGATAACTTTGACAGTGGTCGGTTCCGCTGATGCACCTAATCCTCGGCAACTACGCCATTACTTCTCGATTCCGAGTCGAAATTTTTTTGAGTGTTTCCCATCAAAAGGGAGATACCTACCCCCATAAAACTCGAAATTTTCCAACATAGCAAAAATAAAACTTGCAGAAACATTATGAACTACTTACCGAACTAGCACCAAGCACTTTCATCTCATAATCGTTCTTTTCCAATGGTGGATGGAGCCTCCTTCTTCACAATCTCTTTTACATTCTTCTTGCTTGACTTGTGGCGTATTTTAGGGTGAAATTTCCAACACTTCTTCTCCCAATGGCCACTAATTTTGCAAAAATTGCAGAAATTCCTTCGTTTTCCATTCAGCTGTACATTCCTTGCAGGAGGATATGTAAGGTTCTTCTTTTTCTTGGTCTCACTTTTCATGGACACATCCGTCTTCTTAACCCACATTTTCTTTGTTTGATTCTTAACTACATCATGGTTAGAAGATCTATGGAAACAATCATTTCTCTTATATGCAAAAGAAGAACTTGAATGATTGTTATACCTTCCTGACTTGTCCTTGAACTGATGAGGACTAACTGTCTTGATTCCCTTCTTGGAATTCGGTGGTGAAGAGATGGCTTTCATTTCAGCAACTTTCAAGCATTCTCCTTTCTCTTCATGTCCATAACCCAAGCCTGCAAATGGTTGTCTTGGTACAACCTCCAATGGCTGGGTGACTCCTTGACCATTAATGCCAAGTCCACCTCCTCTATACCCCATATTTGTGAGGATCTTCATGCCAAGATTAGTTTCATATTGAGAGAAAAAAGAACATGAAGAAATGTCATATACCTCGGTTTGAAATGCAGAATCCATCTTCTCAACCTTCTGCAACTTAGCCAATAACTCTTCTTTGTCTCATAGCATTTCTTGAAGCTCCTGCTTCTCCTCTTCAGCTACTTGCAAAAGTCTTCTCAATTCTGCATTGTCAGCTTGAATGTTGTCATTGATGTCTTACAACTCCTACATTCTTTCAGCGTGCTTTGCTCCTCTGCCCATCCTACAAAGCAGTCACCAGCTCTGATACCACTTGATCCATAAACGGGTTGAGTACTACTCTCCCAAATGTTTACAATGTGAGGATCTTTAAATTGACTATGGCTTATACAAGTTTTATTGAGCATATTAGTTCATTTATCGTAAAGCATTACAAGCATAAACATAATACAAATGAACATTAAGGAGCATAAAACACATTAAGGAAAATAAGAGAGAGACAACCAATGTTGATAACGGAGTTCACCCCTCCACCTATGGGGCTACGCCTCCGGACCTGCTCCAACTGGAAAGCAGATATTCTATATTCCTTCTTCAAAGTGAGCTCTCAAAACTCTCTTACATTCAAGGACTATGGCTCTTCATTAGATCATCACTATGGCTTTCAATAGCTAAGAACTCTCTCCTTTCCTCTCTCCTTCCCCCCAACATGGCTCACATAAGGAATATATATAGTTTTTCCTTACTCACTCTCCAACTAAGAGAATTAATTACAAGATCCACAATTGTAGGATTTGATTACAAACAAGGAAAAACAAGATCCTTAAAAGTAGGATCTTCAACCATCTTAGGCTAAAAAATCAAAAAGTCTCAAAACTACCCAAAGACTTTCCAACCATGCCCTTGATTCTCTCAACCTACAATTGAGAAAAAATGGCAAATTGGTGTGAGGTGGTTTCTCACATGAAAACCAATTTCCATAATTAATAAATGAATAATATGTGAGACAAATTTTTTCTCACAAATATTAATCATTTTAATTACAAGTGAATAATAATAAAGCATGAAGTATTTTTCCCACAAATGCATAATTAAATGCATGATAAATAAAACTCAAGAAAGCATCATTTAAATCCACTTAAACACTTTTGTCGCCACCTTAAAATCAACATGGCGCAAATTAAGAAGTTCTTTCACGTGCGGAGATCCATTCGGATCAACAGAAAACTCAAAGCAGGATTTCACTCAACTACGAGCTACTTAAGATCTAAGTAAACCGTCAAGAAATTATGAAAGCAAAGACTTTTCCCTGGTTACTAATGCAAAACAACACTTTTTAACCAACAAAGAAATAAAAGTTTTTTTTTGTATTTGAATTCTCACAAAGCAAAAAGGAAAAATATCAACAAGTCAAAACCAAGAAAACTTCTGGCCTAAGCGCAAATCGCAAAGAGTCACTTTAAAAATCACACACAAGCAAATTAAAATTGGACTCTCACACTTGTCTAAAAACCCTATAAAAGAAAAAAATTTAGGAAAACTTCTAAATGAAAAAAAAAAGCTATTGTTGTGATCAAACCTAAGTTACTGACCGCTATGACAGAGACCCAAACCTGAGAGGTATAACTCTTGTCAAAAGAAAGGATGACTACCTCACCTTCAACAAAAATTCTCTCCACAAGAACACTGCTGACAGTTCCACAACAAGTGTGTGCACGTGAGCTGTGTAAAGTCAAAGCACATGTACACGCGTGTTGGCCTTATACAGGTCGCATGTATGTCTGAAACTTTGAGACAAATGAAAAGCTAAGCAAGCTAGCCCAGGTAGAGACTACTGGTACTCAGAACCAAAATCTCTTGAGGACTCAGACACTTACTTTAACAAAAAAAAGAAAACAATTCAAGGAAAAATTCATAGAACAAACAAATCCAAGGTGAAACCTAAGCTATAGACTACAAACAACAAAGACTAGAAAAAGTTCTAGAAAATCCCTAGAAAGACTAATTCTGACAGGCAAGAGGATGACTGCCTCTTTAAAAAAATAAATTGGAATCATACACGCTACTGACACTTCCTCAGCTAGCATGTACATGCGGGCTATGAGAATGAAGGGCACAAGTACACATGTGCAGGCCTTATATAGGCCGCGTGTACCAACACTTGGTTTGGAAGGTAGTTTTTAATCGGTCTTCCTCCGAAAACATCACTTGGTTGTATCCTGAGAAACCATCTAGCTGGGAGAAAATTTCCAAGCCTGAAACGGTTTGTAGGAGTTGCTCTATTGATGGGATGAGATAATTTTATTTTTCTGAAGGTCTGTTAAGGTTCCAAAATTCTATGCATAATTAGATCTCTTCTGACTCTTTCCTCACTGGAACAAGATTTGCTACCTAGGTGGAATGCCTAACTTGGAAAATTATCTTCGCATCTAAAAGCTTCCTTAACTCTTGATACATGAGAGGTTCTAGGGATGGATGATACTTCTGGAGCTTCTGTTGGAAAAGCTTCACTTTGGGCTTCAACGGGATGGTGTGTTGGATGATGCGGGTGTCATACGTTTTTAAATCTTTATAGGAACAACAAAAATATCCTGGTATTGTCTAAATAATATAAGGTAGGATTTCATCTCTTCCTTAGATATCCTTTTGCTGAGATTTACATACTTCGGGTTGTCTGGGGTCCCAAGATTTACAATTTCATGAACGGGACAGGAGCTACCAGTCTTTTCGTTTTTGGGTCCTTTGAATCGTTCCTTTAGATCAAACAGGTTCTCTAGATTAGCTATCCCTTTCAGGATTGTATGAGCCTTTGATTTATCCATGCACTGACCCGCCCTAGGATCAGTTTCTATTGGTTGCTCTTGGAACTCTTCATCATCAATAGCAAGGTCTATGAAATTGTCTTGATTGGTCAAAAAGCTTATGATCTGTTCATCCCCCTTAAAGACTTTCCAATTAGAAATTTTATTAGGTATTGATGGCTTGTAGAGAAGTTCTATAGTGAATCGGGAGGCTTCATAATCTTCCAAAGGTAACAATCTAGAAGCAGTTGTGGATAAGGAATCAACAAGAATATTCTTCTCTCTGGGGCTCGCAGTGATATTGAAAGCCTCAAAGTGTTCTATCATCCTATGCACCTCCTGCTAGTAGTTCTTAAGATGAGGTGAATTTCAGTGTATAGTATTTCTCACTTTTCAAATAATGATTTTAGAGTCACCAAAAAATTTTAACTCCTTGACACTCAGATCTATGGTTTTCTTTAACCCTTATACTAGAGCTTCATACTCGGCAGTGTTGTTGGTACACTCAAATTCTAGTCTACAGGACAAGAAATTTCATCTACCCTTCTGATCGATGAGTATGCGCTTGGATCCTAACCCTTCTTGCGATTTGGATCCATCAAAATAGAGGGTCCAAATTTGTGAATGATGTTTTCTCCCTTCTTTCCCATCGCTCATGCCTTGTTCTTTGATTTTTTCTTCCGGAGGTCCCAGTGTAGGGTTTTAACAAAGGCAATAATATTCTATCAGCATCGAGGATTCTTCTTGAAAGATCATTTCAAAGTTTTGGGTGAGCAAAACATCGGACAGGAGAGGAGAAAAGTTGTTGAAGTGGGAATCATAAGAATAGCTTCTCAATATAGGGAAATTGATACACACTGGTTCGTTCACGGTTTCCAGATCAGTGACCGTATGTTTCAGGTATCTTTCCCTATCGATTCTGATCATGTTCTTGTATCCCTTCAGTGGTATCCAAAGGTGTGCCCAGTCGGTACTGAAATATCCATTCATATTTTCAAACCAATATCGGCTCAACAATAGCCCATATGCCTCAGGGATATCCACCACAATGATGCCAATAACCTGTATTAAATCAGGATGTGTCATTATCTTGATCATCACATCTTTGAGTTCCCCCATGACCTTGACCTGGGTTCTATCTAGATGTATGACATATTTATCACCCTTGAGAGGGACAACACCTAATTTATTACAAACGGTCAAGGGCATGACATTGGAGGATGCCCCAGAATCGACCAGACAATTGTGAAGATTCATGTTGAAGACTTCAAATGTCAAAAGGAAGGGTGGTACAAATGGCCTTTCTTTCCTACGTTCTAAGTAGGTGTTTATAGTTGGCTTGCTCACCAGAACTGTTGGGGGGATATTCTTGTTCTGACTATCATTGTTGGTGGGGTTTCCTACCAAATTTAGAACTTGCAATAGGAAGTCTTTCTACTGAGGAATTCTACATACATATTTTGTGAGTGGGAAATCCCTCTATGGACTAGAACTTAGGGTTTAATTATGCATGAAGAAAAGAACTAAAGATTTCTACTTTCTATCGTCGTCCAAGACCTAATCCCCATTATTCTTAAGCAAATAAATAGTTAAGAAGATCAAGTGAGCATATATTATTTGATATCGATCCTTCCTCATGCTTGATCACTCTTGGACTGCAAATCTCTTCCCAAGGATGACCTGCATTCACACAAGACAAATAACAAACTCCACATGAATTTGATATATAGATTAATGGGTTAGAGATTCAATAAACAAGTATGCAATAAACCATGAAAACCTCATATGGTGGGATGAGAAAAGTACTTATTTATTATTAACTTCAACAAATCAACTTGCAATGATGAAGTTGGCCACTGCTCCATGAACCTGGTCCTGGGCTCCTCTTCAAATATCCTCCAACTTCTTTTCTCTATCTTTCTCTTTGGACAAGGATGGCTAAAGGGTTGGGACAGAGGGATTGTGCAATCAGGTATAGTTTCTTTACTATGATTCTCCTCTTCCAAATGGGACCCCTAACCCTTGTTTTATAGGCTAGAAGAAGCTAGGTATTTGGTTGAACCCTTGGCCATGCATGGCTAGAAGGTTTAGTTAACCCACCCAAAGTTGTGTGTTTTGTCATCAACTTTCCTTTTTTCGTGCTTTTGTAGGTACATGTGGGTTGTTTTGGGTCAGCTAACATGTACACGTGTGCAGTAATGGGGCAGGGTGCATGGGCCTTTATAAAAGTGGTTTTTAAGAAGAGTTGTTCAACATTGATTTGGCAAAGAAGGAATCTGAGATGGTCGGATGCCAGGTAAGCATGTCTGGTGCAAATTAGGGTTATAACAATGTCCATAACTGATATATTAGCTTTCAACTTATTCAAATATTCAACTATGTTGTACTCTAGTTTGGGAGATTCCTTGTTGTGGATGCTTATAGGTTTTTTACCAGGGGCGAAAGGCATTTTCGGGAAATTGGGAGTTAAAATACTTTGAGAGGCCTGGGTGGTGTTGGTATCTTTCAAGTTGGGTTGGCCCTTACTATGTGTCTATACTGTCAATACTTCTGCAGGTTTTTCTCGAGACTCAAATAGATCATATGAATATGTGATCATGCTGGGATCCCATATCAGTATGGCTATGTCTCATGGTGGGTCAGCTTGTTCCTGATCGGCACTATTCATGGCTGAAATACTTGATTGTTCGGTCAGGGAGACTTTGTCTAGAAAACATTTGGCCATTAAATTCATGGCATGGACCCATTGAGGGCATTCTCTTTCCAAGTGATTCTCTTGGTGGTAAGTACATAAAGAATCAAACGCATCATTCCCTAGGTCAATGTTTAAGTTGGTTGGGGGAGGTTCAATTGCTTTGAAAGGCTGGTTTCCTTTGAAGAAAGGATTATAGGGATTTTGGCCTTAGTTTCCATCCCCTATGTTTCTTTTCATGTCTATAATATCATGAGATAGTTTCTTTACCATGCACTGCAAGTCTTCTATATCTCCATTACCCTTGTCAGGCGCTTGTTCAGCCGGTTTCCCCGATGGTCTCGTTAAAAGGAGTCCTCTCCTAGGAGGGGGTTGGCTTTCTTTTCTCACTAGAGAGGCCTGGCCTTCTTTACATCCTTTCATATGAAATTATATCATCTTAGCCTCTTAAAAATTCTCTGCAAGGGTTTTCTTAGCATCTCTTTTAACGAACATGGAAATAGAAGTCAGGAGCACATTGGAAAAACCTCGATTTACAACTCTTGAGTTGGTTTCGCTGCAGGATGAAACTTGTTTAGGATGGTCGTGAACCTTTGATTGAAATATTTTACCCTCTCTTTTTGGGTCATGGTGGCTGTGAACAGCTTAGCCATCAAGGCTCCTGTAGTAGTTTCTTCCACAAATTTGTCTACAAAATCCTTTTGGAATTTAGTCCGGCTGGTTATAGATCCTATTGGAAAATTAAAATACCACGTGGAAGCTAAATTTTCAAATGTGTAGGGAAAAAGTTTGCATACTACCTCTTCATGTTGAACATTAATAAGCCTGATCACAAGTATGAATTTCTTAATGTGATATTTGGGCAAACTTGAAGTTTCATTATCATACTTGGGGAGCATCTTTTCCAGGTTCCGGCGAAGATTATGTACTCGTCCCAAGACGGCCACGGCGTCTCCGGCCAACCAAGGTTGGTTGTCTTGAAGTGGAGCTTATCTTCCCCCCTCATGATCATTGTTCCCTTCCATATCTTTGGAGTCAGAGTCAAACTCTTCTTCTTCTGAAAAGTTGTTGTGTTTGGAGATGTCACCAACTAGTGTCTTAGGTATTAGATCAAGAGGTTCTTGGATTTTGGTAGTCCTGAAATCTATTAAGTCTTCGATGGAGTGTATGAAAAAATCATCGAGAGTGTTGAATACTAGTCTGCTTTGTTGTTTTCTTCGAGGGAGGATGGGGGTGAAGGGAAACGCGCTGATTTGTCGGGCTTAGCCTCTAGTAATTCTCCTAAATTGATTCACTTCCTCATGAGGGAGGGCATAAGGTATTTCAGGGTGAAGATGTCCTTCCTCAGAATGGGAAGATTTATCCGCTTCGGGAGTACTCGGTGATTGTGGGTTCTCTGTCAAATGAATAGCCATGCATGTGGGTCGTTACGAATCTATAGATTGTTTGAAAAGTTATATAACTTATATATTCATCCATTCATTCTCACGCCCTCCTTCTAGTGCCAATTATGTTGATGAATCCTAAATCCCCTGACTCAATAGCAGAAACCAAACCCTCCACCGAGGACCAATTAGTCTCTGTAGAGTTTGGAGTGGAATGGTTCTCCAGATCTTGCAATCTGGCCAAAATCAATGGGCTTTGTGTCTTCTGGTGAAGGCTCTTCCTTCAGTTCAAACAGTTCTTTTTCCATTTTTCTCTTTAGTGGGGATGGTATGAGAGATGCAAGCTAGTATAAACCAACTTGACAAATGATAGGATATAAGTTTTAACTACTGGGAAGAAGTCGAGCTTGGGATAACCTGTTGTTCAAACATGTAGACATTGATTCTATGCCATAGGGCCTAGTACTAATACATTAACAAAATGAGCATCCAATTATTGTCTGAGAAAAACTAATTAATAGAAAGAAAACACATATGAAATCCAGATCACAGTAAGAAAAATAATTCATCTACCATAACATTCATCACATAGCAACACAACGATTTATCTTCATCATTAAAGAAAAGAACATAAAAACATTGCACAAGATAACTTGACAACATAATTAATTGCTCTTACTCATTTACTGCATCATTCATAGAAAAGGAAAGGAAATAATTCTTCTCCAACTCCAATCACATACATCTGATGAAAACAACTTGTCTTTGGTCCAGAAGGACTTCTCAATTCACAACAGTCTCAAAATAATTATCAACAACCATTGACCCCTTTGTTCATTGGTCGATGTCCCTATTTATAATATAAAGTTTAACTATAATTAATGGCTAAATATAGTTTAAGCCAAACAAAAATCACCACGTGGCATGATCATCGAACAATTTCTTTAACATTCCACCCAAGATGTCTCTTGAAAAGGGGTGACTTATTTAATATTCAGACCAGTCAATAAACAATTCTTTCCAAGTGTTGGGCCCATGGAAATCTTTGTTGTTCCATTGAAACCACATATATCCCTCTGATGTCTTTTGCATGTGCCCGACACTTTTCTAGACTGAAGTTCAATTGTTGAGGCATGGTTCAAGAGTTGATCAGATATTCTACGAACTGTTGTGCTTTCCCTAGCCTTGCATCAGTTATCGTTGTGAATACTCTAGTCCATGGTGAATCTTCATTGGCATGTGTCAGTAATATGTCGCTCAAATTGATAATTTCATCGGGGATGTCGAACTCGAGAGACCTGATGCCTTGCCTTACTCTGACAAATCAGCTTCGGTATTTCTTTCAAGTTCTTTGGTGAGGTCATAAGGCAGGATTTGTTTGGTATTTGGGAGGATTCCTCATCTAGGTGGATATTGGTGGCCACCCACCTTTTCCGACTAGCTAAAAACAGTCTTCTGGAAATTTTGGCAATTTACTATTTTTAGCAGGTTTTAACTTCCGGGGCCATTTTGAGGCCCTAAATGAAGGTTTTTCGAGATCAAGATTCTCAAATGTAGACAAAGGCATGATTGAACCCCCAAAATGAATCTCCTCTATTATACCTTTCCAACGAGCTATCATATGCCTAAAACGGAGATCGTATGCAAAAGTTACGACCCCAAGAAGTTGATGTACTAACTTATCCAAACGGGGCCCACACAACTTTTGGCGCTTCATCTCCTAGGGTTAGGTTTTTGGATGTCTAGGGTATTTTGAATTCCTTTTTATTGTAAAAATGCCTTTAGAGCCTCATTGTAATCATCTTCTTGTGAATGCGAGTAGCTATCACATCTCTTCTCAGAGATAAGCTACCACCATTCTAGCGAGTCTTTCACTTTGTATTTTTACAGTCTCTGTACATTTCTTTCATTAATAGAAATTGTGTATTATTGTATATCTATGTTTATGGTTGCATCTCTGACACATTTATGTTATATTATTGAATATATTTGATATCTCTGTGCATTTATTTATTATATCTCTGATCTCATTTCGTGCCGAAAATAATCCAGATCAGTGGTATCAGAGCAGGTTGCTCTTGATCGTTTTTTTCAGTGCATGTCCCCGACAAGGTCCGAGTATAGAAAGTTGGGTCTCAAGATTGTCTCTCTTGAATAAAATCGCTCTCGCACACCCAAGAAACCCTCAATGGTGGAAGAAAATAAAAACGATGGAGCAGACGATCCTATCAATCTGTTGCTTGAGAAAGCTCTCACGCGACAGAAGGACAGAGGGACGAAATGATGGAGAATTTTTCCCACATCCTTGAATGCCTTCCAATAGCATCAGGTGCATATTCATCAAGAGGCCACTTCGGAGGAACCTTGCCTTTCAAGGTACAAGTTAATTTTGATATTCCTATATTTGAAGGACAGATAGATGCAGAAGCCCTAGAAAAATGGTTAACTCTACTAGAAGGTTATTTCTCTATTCACAATTTTTCCGACAAAGAAAAGATCACCTTCCCACTCTTTAAATCTCTCCCTCATGTCAAACATTGGTGGGAAACTTACTGGGAGAAAAGTTCCACAGAGGAGTCTGGAATATATGGGGTCGATCCCACTTGGGATTTTTTTGTGGATGCGGTAAGGGAACAATATTACCCTGTTGGCAACTATGAGGACTAGTACATGAGAAGGACCACACTGCGGCAAGAGAGGGGCTAAGCAATTCCAGAGTTCACCAATACCTTCCATGCCTTACGCACCAAGCTAGGTATCAAAGAATCTGAGCGATATTTGGTTCTGAAATACCGTGGGGCTCTACACAGATACATTCATGATGAAATGGATTTTCTGGACATCTCATCACTCAGTGCTACTGATCGATATGCTATTAAAATTGAGCAGAAATTTAAGCAATAGAAGAAACGAGAATTCAGGTTTGCAAATATGCAACAAGTAGAGTATGACAAAGACATCCCTAACAAACAGTCTCCTGAAAGCCAGGCCAAGACACAGGAAAATAAGGGTCATGGGAAGACAAAGAAGGACACGAAAAAATGGTGTAATTTCTACAAAAGCCCCTGGCACAACACCAATGAATGTCGCTCAAAACAATCATTGGTGGTCGAGATCAAAGACAAGGAGCTGAACCCTGATTCAGAATCTGATTCTGAAAATACTGGTAAAGGACAGATCATTTACACATACCCCACTGCTATTGTCATGACTGCAACAATTCAACTAAAATAACCAATAGATCCTGAAGAGGGGGAGCGCCTTTTTCATTCACAGATGTGGGTGAAGGGGACGCCGCTGCATTTTATTGTTGATAGAGGAAGCTATAAAAACCTCATCTCAACAGAGGTCATAAAACAATTGGGATTATCGACAACACCACACTCGCAGCCATACAGCATCAGGTGGCTTCGGCAAGGATGAGATCTATGTGTCAGCCAAAAGTGTCGATTGTCATACAACATCCAACCCTTCAAGGATGAGGTATTATTTGATGTTGCCCCACTGGATGTCTGTGATTTTCTCTTAGGCCAACCATATATGTGGAGACACCATGTTTTTTATTAGTATCAACCCTGTAGTGTCATTGTTACTTTGGGGGGTCATCTCTATAGAATACCAGAGGTAGTTCCAATTATTGTTCCACCTAAAAAGTGTCGCAAGGTAGTATCTCATACTGCAAAATTCAGCTTCTTCACAATCTGTTCAAAAGGGGAACAGAAGGACACTACAACCACTATAGCCTCGCCCCCTACACCTTATATCCAACATAAGCAGGTCGATAAGGTTGTAGAAAAGCATAAAGATTCCTTCTGCACACCTTCCTCTCATGTAGCTCGACTTGTTGAACAACCTTAGCTTCAACAGGTTCATGACAGACTTCCACAAACTAAGAAGTGTGACATCTCCAACAATATAAGCAGCTCACCAATATGCAAATCTAGAAAATTCTTTTCCCTCTCCCCCGGGAACTCAACGCAATGGAGACCATTGCTTCCTAAGGAGGGAGGATCTGATCCAGATTATTTTCAGCATGAAATGATATCGGAGATATAATAAATAAATTCACAGAGATATCACATATATTCAATAATATAGCATAAACATATCAAATATGCAACGATAAACACAGATATACAGTAATAAATGATTTTTATTAACGAAATAAATGTACAGAGACTGTAAAAATACAGAGTGAAAGACTTGCTAAAATGGTGGCATCTTATCTCTGAGAAGAGATGTGATGACTACTCACATTTGAAAGAATATGATTACAATGAGGCTTTGAAGGCCTTTTTACAATAAACAAGAATGAAAAAATCCCTATACATCAAAAAACCTGACCCTAGGAGATGAAGCGCCAAAAGTCATATGGGCCCCGTTT
>JASDQU011102460.1:13998-25494 GCA_032191745.1 Picea mariana | reverse complement strand
AAAAGTTTCAGATTTCTTTTTCAATAAAAACATCCATGTCATTCTAGTAAAGTCATCCACAAATAGTAGAAAATATCTTTCTCCTTTTAACCCTGTTGTTCTCATAGGTCAACATACATCAATATGTACTATTTCCAATGGTTTAGTTGTTGAATGTTCTTTGGTTTTGAATTTAACTCTAGTTTGCTTACCATGTTGACATTGCTTGCAGACAGAACTTGAAAGATTCTTTATGACAGGTAAATCTCTTATTGTTTCCTTTTTATTCAACTGAATCCGATTTTCAATGTTAATGTGTCCAAGTCTTTTGTGCCACAACCAACTTTCATCTTCACTTCCAAGATAACATTTTTCTTTTTCTTCATCTAGTATGTAAATGTTGCTTGAAGTTCTTGTGGCTGTTCCAACTAGTTTATTTGATTTTATATCCCCGATTTGACATCCTTTTGAATCAAAAATCATAAAGAGACCTTTATTGTAGGAGATGCCTCATCACAGTGGCCTCCATTACCCCACGAGTACCCCATGAATAGGCATGCTCTGCGTGAGAGGACACAATCACAATCAGATTTTCAAGATCACCTAGAGAACGAAGACATAGATATTGATGAAATGCTTAGGAACTATAGAGCTAAGAAGAAGAGGCCGACTAAAAGTACTAAATGATGATGTACATGAATATTTTAATAACTATTTGATATTAAATCTATTTTCTATGAAATAATTTTTTTTACTTGTTGGGTCGCCAAAATGCCATTCTTTTATCAACCTTTTACTTCATTTTTCATCATATTTCGCTTTCCTGCAGCCTTACATTAAGACCATTTTCATGATTACATATGCGTTTAGACCTGCTATTTTCCAAAGCATTAATTTTAGTATTTTGAGTGAGTTTATGATTAAATATTGGAAAAATAACATGTTTTCAGTTATATATCAAAGTGGGATTAGTTCTATGATGTTTACAGGTACATTTTAATACTCCAACCAAGTCATATGATGGAATAAAATAAATCCTCTTTTCACATCAATTTCCATTATCTAGTTTTTAGATGTAAAGTGCTTTAGTGTAGTGTATGATGTTATGGAATAGTTGTTACTTTTCTCTTAGGAGAATTGATCTCACTCCAAATGGATCAAGGAAACATTTTATTTCATTGTAAACGATTGTGAATATTGGTATGTATATATGTTTGTTTTTTCTGTAAATATTTCAATAGATTTATATGCTGGGTATTGGGGAATTGAGAGTGATGTGAGAGGGGGGGGGAGGAGAGGAGCCATAAAAGATTCCAACTTCACGTGGTTGGCCCTTTTCAGTAGAGAATAATTTATTGGATACATTTAATCTTGGATCAAACCTCCCTCGATCCAATGAAGCAACAAGAAAGTCAATGTTGACTTGGTTGCTGCTACTTCAAATCAAGGGAGGCTGTTTGATAAAATATTAGACGCGTGGCTCCAATAAATTATTCTCGAAACAAAGAGGAGCTCATTCAAGTATGTTCTGACACTCTCATAAAAATTCATCTTAGAGTAAATAATGCGCTACACATATGACTTGTATTGATTTTTTAGATATTTATGGAGGTTGAATGATTTTGGCAGGTACTTTAAGATCTTTCTTCCTTGATTGAGGGAAGATCAAAATTAAAGGGTCATACAACTAAACAAAAACACGCGGGGTCAACCATTCCAACTATATTGTCGACCATTTGATCAAATCATGTGTGATTTCTCCTTTCAACATAGTTTATAAAGCCATCAATTCTAGTTATGTTTAATGTTTTATGAATTGTTATGTGATTATTTATTATTGCAAGGTTTGCTATGTGATAATTTATTGAGATATATCATCTGTTTAGTAATTGTCATTTTCTCGCCTTGCATCTAGTAATGGTAGATACAATTAAATTTATATTGAGTGAAAGAAACCTTGGCTTCCTGTAGGGATTGATGAAGTGTTAGTTCATGCATCTACTGCTAGGGGTCCTCCTAGAATAAAGCCAAATGAACTGAGAAAAATTTCCATAAATAATGTTGTTGTACTATGCCTCCTTTTTTCTAGACATTGTTCCAGATCATGGAGAATGTATTGTCCATCCATCCTAAATATCCTTGCATGCTGATCATGAATACCTAGAAAGTGCTTCAACAATACAATTTTCCTCCTTTACGCAACGATACAATTTTCCTCCTTTGGTACAAGATGGAAGCTAAGTAGTATGGTTATATATCTCAATTAGAATAAAATGGTTAGAACATCTCCCCTCTTTAGTGAAAGACTCAAGATAACTATCATAAATTAGAAGACAAATTAGGTCAAAGGGAGTGAGCTTTTGGGTTATGATGGGGTTGCAAAAATTAGAGCTTCCACCGAAACAATCTTAAGCTAAAACAAACTTTCCTTAACATCCTTCTTGTATAAAAAGGTATCATTATGTATTGAATTAGCTAATGATAAGTTTGAACCAGTCTTTAGCAAACTATCTTTGGAGGAAACCCAAAGTTGATTAGATCCATCATTGGGAACTTTAGGCATCTTCTCACTTTCTTCTGGGAAGAAAATGTCATCCAAATGGTAGGTTCCTAAGGGATCATCATAAATAAAATCACGATTACCAATGGCATGAGAGTCCAAAACTTTTTTTGGACTACCAAGAGTAATAATCTAAGAGTTTTTATCATATTTAGGACAAGGTTGATTATAGAACTATGATACCTTATGGTTATATTTGTTAACAAGGAGATCATGATTAGGTTTCTAATTTTCAGGCTCATATTCATTAGAAAAAATTAGGCTTCCAAATCGATCATGCTCGAAAATATTATCTATCATATCATCAAACTGAAAGTTGCCAGTGTTTACATCAAGATCTATATTTATATTTATATGGTGGAAGATTTTTTTATTTGAAATACTATCTGGAAGAGAATTTTGTGAGTTATTTCCATCGTTGAATGTTTGGATTTTTTTCTAGCCTAAGAGAGAGGTTTTAAAAGAATGTGTCTAAAGTTGGACTATTACAAGGCCTATGACAAGTTGGAGTGGAAATTCATTCTCCACATTCTTGAGTGGCTAGGATTTGGGTCAAAGTTCATATATTATGTCAATATTCTCTTTTCCAATGCTTTGGTTATTATGTGTGTTAATAGATCCCTTACTTATCTTATTCCTCCTAGTAGATCAATGACGTAGGGCTACCCTATAGCCCCTGATTTATATGTTCTCAAATCTGATGCCTTGGGTTATCTATTATAAAAGGTAGTTTACCAAGGTAAAGATACCGACCTTCCCTAGTAATATTTAATCAACTCCCACTATGCTTATGAACACCTTTTGTAAATCTTGTAAAGAGATACTACAAGAGGAGAAAACCTCTATGATACTTATTGGATTAGACGATCACCCAGGGTGGATTCCTTCCCAATGGCAATCATCAAGTATATTGGTATTCTATTTAGCATTGACATGAAATGAAATCGGATGTGAAACTGGGTTATTAATAAGCTTACAGTCAAACTTGAATACTAGAATAGTCAGGACCTTTCCTTAGCGGCCAAGATCCAAGTGGGGGACAATATTTTCAGTTTAATGCATATATATTATTTGTCTCTTTAGCTTCCCAACCATCATGGCTACAATAAACCTCTATCTTAAAATATCTCTTTTGGGTGAAGAATAAAGGGGAAAAAGGTCTACCTATGTCAAGTGGTTGGTGTGCACTAGGAAAACACAAGATGGAGGACTTAACATTCCTCGTTTGGAAACTTATGGCCTTACCTTGGTAGAAAAGTGGTTTCTTAAGGCCACATGGGGAAATGAATTATGGAAATAGATCATAAGGGAGAGACTTGGCCATCCTTTAGTGAAAGGCTATAAAGTGCCTAATATTTGCTTTGAAAATGTCCTTGTGGTTGTACCTATTTTTTTTAATCCATGGTAGCTTCATTCTTAAAAGCCTCCAGAGGGCTTGGAAACAAATAGTCACAACACTTCATTGTAACCCTTAGGATTCCCAAGTTGGAACCAACATCAATGCTTATAACTTATGGTGGTCTCCTTTGATAAAAAAGGCCCTCTATCCTTCATGAATCTAAAGTTGGTTCCCTTTAAAGAGAATTTAAAATAAGTGTATATGATCTTTTACAAATTTGTGGGATATGACTTCCAATAATTGGAAACCTTGGTCTCTGATCAAAGATCAATTCCACTTACAAGCATAATAAAAATAGATTATCCTTAAGTTGACCAATAGTCTCTCCCAAGAATGGTTTGGTAAGCTCCATTTTCACCCCTAGGGCTTAAGGCTACAAGACTAGTGTTAGGAAAATGAGTCCCCCCTTGATAGTGTTGATTAATTGGGTTGGTTTTCATTGATGTCAACCCTTGAAGAAATTCTGGTAGCACAAAGGTTTGGGTAATGAACCCAAGTTTGTTTGATGGATAATGTTATGAGTTTTGATATATTTGCAAGTAAGACTATTCTAGATGGATAGTACATTTCATGCCATTTCCGGTGGTATGTGGAACGTCACATAAATCCTCACGGTTAGAGAGTTATGGCCATGTAAAGTTGGAGAACCCTCATGAGTCATCTAGAAGCCCCAAAAGGTAAAAGTAGTCAAAGTGTTTGCAAAGAAGAAATTATTTAAATAATAAAGTGAAGTGATGCATGTACTATAAGTCAAATATGATGCAAAAGAAATTATTTAAATAATAAAGTTAATGGAGAACTTACTAATTATGGAAAGTGGTTAAGTTAAGTGGACAAATGGTTATAAGTGGGTTAACCCTAAAATAAGGAAAGTGGGATAAGATGGTTAAAAGATAACCCCTTGAGGAAGCTACATAAAAGTATAAATAAGAGGCAAGGGTCTCTCATTCAAATCACACTTGAATATAATTGAATATCTATTATTGTGAAAGGTTATTTGGGCATGTATTATTGATAGAGAAAAATTGTAGTAGAAAAAGTGCGACAGGGAAATTGCGGCAGAAAAATTGCAGCTGAAAAAGTGCGACAGAAAAATTGTGGAAGAAAAAGTGTGGTAGAAAAATCGTGGTAGAAAAAGTGCAACAGAAACATCGCAGTAGAAAAATCGTGGTAGAAAAAGTGCGGTAGAAAAATCACGACAGAAAAGGTGCGGTAAAAAAAACATGGCAGAAAAAGTGCGGCAGAAAAATTGGGGAAGAAAAAGTGCGGCAGAAAAATCGCGGAAGCAACATGGTTGGGGTCTATATATGAGAGATATGGCACATCTTGTTTGAGTAATCCAACAATTGGTATCAAGCCAATTCCTTTAGGAAACAGTTTAACCAATGGAAGGAGATCATGTATTATTATGAGAATGTAGTACCAATGTTTAATGGTCATAATGGTTTTAAGTATGAGATGTGGAGCAGAAGGACGAAAGTATTTTTACAGGAACCAGGACATTATATTTGGCTATCATTTGTTACAGGATAATATAGTTTAAAAAGGGAAAAGACTGTAGCCAAGAAGGAATTGAAGAAGAATAACAAAATAGCAATGGATTTCATTTGGGAAGGATTACCTAATTCGGTAAGATAAAAGGTTGGTAAATGTTCATCGGCCAAAGAAATTTGGGATAAGTTACATGACATATATTCTTCACCCATTGCACATTCAGAAAATGCCAAAGAAGATGTAGATAAAGATCAAGAAGAATTATGTTCACCATGTCAAACAAATTCAGAATATGAAGAGTAGATAATCACCAAAGGTATGTTGTTTTTCTTTAATTGTGAAAAATACAGACATCTTGAAATAGAATGCCATGAAGGAAATGAGACAAAAAAACTAATTGAAAAGGAAGACAATTATGAAGAAGAATTGATTAGTTCTTTAAATGAACTAAGAGAAGAAAACAAGTCACTCAAGAAATAATTGATGAAACAAAAGGAAAGTGTTCACATTTTTGAAGAAGCCCAACAGGTCATCGAGAAATTAAGAACTCAGCTAGAAGAAGCCAGAAAGATGGAAGAAAATATTTAATATCAAAAGTAGTGTTTGGAAGCCAACATAGAAGCACATAAGGAAGAAGAAGAAATGAGAGAGAATATATTGACAAATCATATTAAGGAAAGAACTAATGATCTAAACCATCTTGAGGTAGCGTTTGTTCAATAAGATAAAGGACTTGAAGAAGAAATAATCACATTAAAAATTCAGCTTGAAGAAGCGAAAAAGAACAAAAGAAGTCACGAAGTCTCAAATAATGAATAAAGAAGAAGAGGTTGAGAATCTTCAAGAAAATGTTGTCACATTGAGAAGTAAAATCGTCAAGCTCAAGAAGAACGTTGAAGAGACAAAAACATCCACATCAGTTATAGAGAATGAAGAGAATCACTCTAGGTTGCTAGAAAAGAAGAATGGAGAAAATAGAAAGAGTTATGCAGAATTACTCAAAGGAAGGAATCATGGTCAACTAGAATATAAGAAAACTATTGAAGATAAATCATCAAGAATACCATCCATGGTCAAGACACAAAGAAGCTTCAATCATGATCATGATAAGTCAAGGAAAAAATTCAGAAGGACTACACCACAAAGAATATCATTCACTCCTAGGTATGCAAATTTATTTTATGGTCACTATTTTTATTATACTAACTTTGGACATAAGGTTGCATGTTGCAGGGATTATAAAAGAAATGTTCAAGCAAAAAATGCCTATCTGGCCCCATGTAACATTGAATGTTATAAATGTCATAACTATGGACACATAGCTAGTGATTGTTGAAGCATGATCGATACTTCCATGAAAGAGAACATTGATATCAGATGTAAGAAAGTATGGATAAGAAAACATGAAGAACAGGTGAACAAAGACTAGGTCCCAGAGATCACAAGATTGGAAATAAAACGAGATGAAGAAAATTCTATAGAGAAAAAGAAAGATGTCAGATACATAAAGGTTGGAAAACAACTGAAAGAAAAGAATGATAGGTAAATAAGGAACAGGTTCAAGATATTGTACTTTCAGGCATTGTAGTGAAAGATGTATCCATAGACAGAAATAAAGAAGTCAGAGCTCAAAGAGATGATGAATCTACCAATGAAGATGATGATGAATACACATCAGAGAAGGAATTGTTCTAAGCCATCTGACTAGAGACTCCCAGGTAACATGAATATTAGATAGGGGGAGTCTATGTGATAGCTGTGACATACCAAAGAATCATCCTTCGAGCAGCTTGCAGAGTTTGAATAGATACATCTAGAGCAGTCCGTTAGCAGAAGTACGACCAATTGTAGTAGTGAATACTTCATGATAGTACAATGATAAATGGGTCAACATTATGGACAGTTGTGCAGTAGAGTCTTGGACAGTATGGACAGATATGGATTCATAAGAATAATTAGCAGGTTTTGATAGATATATGATAGTGGACAAGAGAATGGATTCATATATTGGTTCAGAGACAGAGGAACATTATCATAATGGATGATAATTACAGAGTAAATGGCTCGAACAATGCCGATGGATTCAAAATTGGCAGATATTTTTTGGAAACATGCAGTGCATACAATAATTCACATTAAAAATAGAGTAATGCTCATAAACAATAATGAAAAAACTCCCTACAAGATATGGAAAGGAAGACTATCAAATGTGAAGCACTTCAGAGTATTTGGAAGCAAATGCTACATCAAAAGAGAAGATGGCAGAATGAGAAAGTTTGACTCTCGTGTGAAAAAAGAGAGTACTTGTTGGTTACTCAAGTACAATGAAATCATACAAGTGTTACAATCTAAGGCTGAACAAAGTTGTGGAAAGCATCAATGTAACAATTAATGAAACAAGTGGACAAGAATTAAAGGAAGAAGAAAATGAATCAATGGAACAACTTTATGAAGAAGAAGTAGAAGATGAAGAGGAAGTCTACATCGAACAACTAGAAGGATTTCAGTTGTTAGAGAATGCATATTACATGTATAGAAGAAGTCTTTGTATGGTCTAAAATAGGCTCCTAGAGCATGGTACTCTAGATTGGATAAATATCTACAACAGGCAGGGTTCAGAAAAGGAAGTGCAAACAACAACCTCTACATCAAGGTAACTCAAAATAGTATTTTATTAATTGAAGTTTATGTTGATGATATTATTTTTGGAAGCAATGATGACAGGTTAAGCCAGGAATTTGCAAAGGATATGCAGAATGAATTTGAAATCTCATTACTCGGAGAACTATCCTTCTTTTCGGGTCTTCAGATACGTCAAAGAAACCAAAGAATTTTTATTTCTCAAACTAAGTATATCAGAGAAATACTAAAGAGGTTTAGAATGGAAGATTGCAAATCGGTTATCACTCCTATGCAAACCAGTTTCAAGTTGAGAAAATATGACAATTCAAAGTCTACAGACTAGAGGCAAATACATGTCAATGATTGGCAGCTTACTATTGTTGATTAATTGGGTTGGTTGTCATTGATGTCAACCCTTGAACAAAGTCGGGTAGCGAATTCCGGTAGCACAAGGGTTTGGGTAATGGACCCAATTTTGTTTGATGTATAATGGTATGAATTTTCATATATTTGTAGGTAATACTATTTTAGAAAGATAGTACATGTCATGCCATTTTAGGTGGTATGTGGAACGTCACATAACTCCTCACGGTTTGAGAGTTATGGCCTTACGAAGTTGAAGGACCCTCATATGATTAGCTTGAAACCCTAAAACATCAAAGAAGTCAAAGTGCTTGCAAATAAGAAATTATTTAAATAATAAAGTGAAGTGACAAAGTCAAATAGGATTATTTAAATAATAAAGTGAAGTGACAAAATCAAAGAGGATTATTTAAATAATAAAGTGAAGTGACACAGTGAAGGAGGATTGTTTAAATAATAGAGAAATTTCTAATTATGGAAAGTGGTTATAAGAAGGTTAACCCTAAAATGAGGAAAATGGGTTAAGTGGTCAAGTGGCTATTGGATACATGGACAAGTGGAAAATTGGGCAAAGTTGGACATAAGTGACTATGTGGACAAAGTGACCTAGAAGGTGATTCTAAGGAAGCTACTTGGAGAGTATAAATAAGAGGCAAGGATCTCTCATTTTAATTACACTTGAGCATATTGAATATCTACAGGTTACTAAGGTAACCAAAGGATATCTAAGCCGAATTTCAGAGTGAAGGTGAAGTAAAGAAGGCTGAAATTCAAAGGAGGATATATTCTTTTGATGATGCTTTCTAAGGTATGTTATTTACAGGTCATCTCACCATTTTCACAATAATTTTTTTTCTAGAATGATTCAGATCGTGAAATTGGGAGGACATTGAGGAAACATATCCAAGTAGTTGTGGTATGAATTTTATCTTGTGAGTCATTGTATTTTTGGAGTTACACTCTGTGGAAAATAGGGTTTGTGGGTAGTCCCGAAACTAGTCTAAAACATGTGTTTCAGGTAAAAATGTCATACCTTCCTCATAACAGATCCAAATTTAGTAAGATCAAATGTGTTGGTTAGAGTACATTCTTTGGTATTCTGTATAAAATTTTTAGATCCATAAAAAAAATATTCTATGCGGGGCATGCTCTACAAGTTCTCTCTCTAGAATAAGACACAACTCAACAAGGTATTCCATTTTTTCTATAACTCTCTTTTGAGAGGTTCCAAGTAGTGACACCTGCATGAATTGCATAAAACACACTGAAGAACATTGTGTACTATTTTTAGATATTTATTCGTTACAGGTAAATAGTTATGATAATTTCAAGTTAGGGTTGTTGACTAATCGAAAACTAGTCATGTGAGACTAAAGTAAAGTTTGATGAAAATGCCAATCTCTTGTTGTTAAATTTAAGGAAGGTTTGTAGGTTTAGGTACAGGTTGGTGCATGGTTGATGCACTTGTTTATGGTACAATTTGATTATAGGTTTTTTGGTACAGGTTGGTGCATAGTTGATGCACTTGTTTATGGTACAGGTTGATTACAGGTTGAGGTATAGGTTGATGCATGGTTCAAGTTATTGGTATAGGTTGTTTGGTGTAGGTTGATTGGTACAGGGTTACAACAATATACCTCACAGTGATAGTGTGACAGTGGTTCCATTATTCTACTTATACGTCAGGGTGGTTGGACGGGGCAAGGATAGGTGGTTGTAGCCACCTTCCAACTGTAGCTGGAGAACATAGGGGGTTGTAGCCTCCTTCTGGTTGTAGCTAGAGAATTTGGGAGTTGGAGCTTCCCTCAGGTTGTATCCCGAGAAACTAGGGGATTGGTGCCTCCTTCCAGTTGCAGCTGGAAAACAAAGGAATTTGGTGCTTCCAATGAATGTAATTCTTCAAGACATATATGAAAAAACATTATGTGGTTTTCTCCCGCTTTGGGTTTCCATGTAAAAACACTGGTGTACTGTGTATGTGTATAATTGTTCATTTTTTATTTACCCTGCAAATATTGGATGATAATGGTACATTGATATAACACTTGAATTATATCGTTAAAAAGAATTAGATTTCTCTATTACTGATTCACCCCCCCTCTCAGTAATCCAACAATTGGTATCACATCAGGTTTCTTCAGAAATCAGTTTAACCACTGAAAGATAGATCATGGAGAGAAAAACCATGCATAAAAATGAAATACCACAGTTTGATGGACAAAAGTATGCATTTTGGAGCATAAGAATGAAGACATATATACAGGCACAAGGGTTTGAAATTTGGAAATAAATTGTAGATGGTTACACATCACTAGCAGTTCCACCGACAAATGACAAAGTACTGAAACTTAGTCAGAATAATTCCAAAGCCACAAATGAACTTTTGAATGGTCTTGGAGAATCAATATTCACCAAAGTTGCACATTGTAAATCTGCTAAAGATATTTCAGACAAACTTTGAAATATTTATGAAGGAGATTCAAAAATCAAAGTAGCGAAGCTTCAAACTTACAGAGGTTAGTTCGAACAACTAAAGATGAAGGAAGATGAGAATATTGCAGCTTAATTTTTACGAGTCGATGAAATAGTAAATGCAATCTTGGGATTGGGAGAAGAAATCAAAGAATCTGTAATTGTTCAAAAGGTACTAAGATCTCTTCCTATGAGATTTGACCCTAAGATATAAACACTAGAAGAAAGAGCAGATCTAAACTCAATAAGCATGGATGAACTACATGGAATATTCACAACATATGAAATGAGAACTGAACAGGAAAATCCAGATATTAAAGAAGCATCCTTCAAAGCATCCAAGAGGTCAAAGCAAAGGGGAAAGAAAAAAGAAAAAGAACATAGTAGCAGCAGTGATGTCTTGGAAGATGATGAAGAAGCGACCAACTTTGTCAGAAGATTGAACAAGGGAACCAACAATAGGTATAGAGGTAATCTTCCTTTGATTTGTTTTAATTGTGATGGTATTGGTCATTTTGTTAACAAATGTCCTCATAAGAAAAAGAGAAATATAGAAGGTTACTCAAATAGAAAACAAACATATAAAGGAAAAATAACCACAAAAAAA
>JASDQU011102459.1:6055-16890 GCA_032191745.1 Picea mariana | reverse complement strand
GATTATATTTTCTTTCATACTTAAACCACATGATGAATTCTTCCTACCTACACTAGGAGAAATAAAGGAGAGAGTACTCCTAAAGAACCATGGAATAGAGAAGGGATATCTCTTCCTTATTCTATGTAGGTAGTGGATGATAATGCCATGACTATTTGATGATTGGATGGTTGATTGCAACGTTTAGTTGTGAATGGTTTGGATAAGCCTACAATTAATTGGGTTGGGCAAGTAACTAGTGAGTCTATAACCAGTTTCCTTCACCCTGGTGGCCTCATAGCTCAACTTGTGGGTGACACATATAGTGGATGCCTATGGTTGGTTGGGAAATTACTCATAGACAACTAGCTTCTTGGACCATGTTCATGAAAATATAAGTGTTCGACATATTCTCTTAAATATCCTCTTATAACTCTACATTTAATTTTAATTTATGAATGAAATTTGAAATGGAATCCCTAGTTTAAATGAGTTTATGCATGTTTATTTCCATTGCATTAGTTAATTTGAAGCATGTCTGAATTCAAATGACCTTATAATTTAATGGGTTTGAATTTATATTGAGGTTTTCAAATCTAAGTAGCATCCCTACTCCATAGGTTGGAAAATATTTTGAAAGGGACATTACAAATTGGTATTACATATTTTGGTTACAAGAATGGAGTTGTTATGGGATAATAAGATGAACAAATAGGCAACATTAAGTTTCCCTAGAATTTTTTAGAGAAAATTGGGGATATTTTGGGCATATGAAGTTTGAAATTATTGTCGATGTTGGCATGCCCAGAGGCCAAATGCCATGGAGTAGCATAATACCTTTGAAGACTTTGAGCCCTTTTTATTTAAGATATCAATGCTTTTTTATTTCAAATCGGCCCAAAGTGAAGTTAAGTAAAAGTGGATTGAAGTGTTTTCTTTATAAACAACACAAAGCCTTCTTTCTAATCTACTCGAAGTGAGATCTTTCAAAAATGGCCGAAGGGCCTTATCTTTCAAAGTATGGCTTCTCGTAAAAAATGACCTAATGAATCTTTGTGAAGTTTAACAATGAATTTTTCAAAATGGCCTAGTGGTTTCTTCAAGATTGACCCAATGGATTCTTAAAAAATGGCTCGATGGCTTCTTCCAAAATGGCCGAACGACCTTATATTTTGAAGTCAAAATTATCTTCAAAAAATGATCAATGGCATCCTCGAAAATGCATTGACAGCCTTATCTTTTGAAGTTGAGCTTATTTTGAAAATGGCCTAGTGGATTTTCAAAAGTGGGCCAATTGCTTCTTGAAATTTGACCAGATGGATTTTTAAGGTGGCCCAATGGATTCTATGAAAATGGACTAATGAATTATCTTCCAAAGTTGAACTTATCTTGAAAAGAGGCTTGATGGAAATTTCAAAATCGGTGTTGATGAAGTATCCTCAGACGTGTGATTTTATTAAATAAGGAAAAACAAAATTACAAAGATAATGAGGGAATAAATCCTATGTGCCTCACATGAAAAAGAGCTAGCTTATATATCGCAAATCTATGCTAAAACCTAGGAGAACAACCTGTCACATAATCACATGAGTATGGTAGGTGTCCTTTACATATTAAACTAAATATCCTATTGACAAATATGATAGAATAAACTAATTTATAAAATGATTTGTTTAGACTATTAGAAATTTAATATTATTCAACTAACATTCCCCCCTTTATTCTGAAAGTTCACTTTTACAAATACCAAGTTCATTTCTGAACTTAGTGAGCTTTATTCTACTAAGAGGCCTGGTAAAAATATCTAAAGTTTGATCTTCATATGGACAAAACTGAGGCTTGATGATTTCCTTGACGATGAGAGATCTGATGAAGTGGTACTTGGTGTCAACATGCTTAGTCTTTGAGTAAATACTAGATTCTTGGACATCTTTATTACTGACAGACTATCTATCAATAAATTAGTTGTTGAGTTTTAAGTTACACCAAGATCTTGCAAAAACCTGAATAGCCATACAATCTTGCATGTTACTTCTTAATATGATATGTACTCTGCTTCTGCTGAAGAACTGACAACCATTACATGCTTTTTGCAACTCCAAGATACTGTCGTTGACCCCATAGTCATTAAGTAACCTGAAGTTGATTCTATATCATCAATGTTTCTAGTGGGGAAAATCCTCCTATTACTATACCAGGTCGAAGTACAGGTAGAGCACTAAATTCCCTTAAAAGACGGTTCTATTTATGAAATACCCCAAAACTATATGAACTTAAAAGACAAGAGATGGAAACATAGGTGTCCCTTAGGTCCTTTCGGTTGGTGTAGACCTCCTTCACCTTTTGTAGCTTCCTGAATTGTTGGTATCCTCCCAAAGATGACCTACAAACAACTTAGGAAAACAATGCTACAAGATATACTATCTCTACTTATCAATGTTAGTGCTTAGATGTAGATATAAGTGCATAAAGAAAATGAAAAGAAAATAAACACAATGTTTAAGACAAAAAATAACTCTTTTATTCAAATATGAAGATTACAAAAATTACAACCTTCATCGACCGACACTCCGTGAACCAGGTCCGGGCTCCTCTTATTGCTTCTCCAAGTGCATCATTCCCATACTTTCCTCTCACAACCAACTGATCTCTTGGGAAAAGGGAAAGGGTTGTATAAGGAGAAATGGATGGAGGGGAATGCTGAGGCCAAATCTCAGAAAGGGCTGCAAAAATTGGGCTAGAAGGGGAAGGGATTTTGGCAGAGTTTCTTTGTTCTCTTGCTTGGTGTTGAAATGAGACCCCAAGACCTCTTTTATATGAAAAAAATAGGGTTATTCAGTTTGGGGACGGGATACAATGGGTAAAATGGTTGGAAAACCTTCAATAGCCCGTAAACTCTGCCAAATTCCTTGGAACTTTATATTTTTTGCAATTTTTGGAGGTAAACATGGGTTGTCTAGAATGCAACTCATGTATGTGCACGGGCCAACTAGTATGCAACACACATGTGTACATGAGCTATAGTTCAACAGGGCGGGTACATCTTCCAAAAAATATTTTTTTAAGAGGAAGTCTCAGTAGTATTTTTTGCAAAATAGGTAAATGGAAAGGCCAATGCCATGTATGAATAGGTAAGAAATTTTTGGACTATAATATATTCCCTCTAATGTGTGAGGTCAAAAGAGAAATTGATGGTCGAAATACATTACAATATCTTTACCAATGGGAAGGACTGGAGTTGAGTGAGCCCGGGACCAGAGTTCGGGAGCGTGCTATCTTCAAAACAATGATAATCTCTCTGAGGTAGGCATACCCATGCTCGAGATGAACTAATCATGACTACCAATAAAGTACATTGCAGATCCATGCCATATAAATGTCTATATAAAGTGTAGTCATGAGCAATACACACTAGATCTACATGTCAAAATCATTTGAAGATATACAAGTGCAATATGCATCTTCAAGAATCATATTGAATGGATATGAGGACTTCATAGCTTGAGAAACAACTTCAATATCTTCAAAACTCATGTAGGAGTACAATGGGAGCGTAAGAATCACTACCGTGAGGTCTTCGACATGCCGTTGGGGAAATAATGGAGGATCTCGATCATCAGGCATAGAACTTCGTTGACTTCGAATCAGAACTTGACTGGAATCTCAGGATGGCCGATTCATGAAATTAAAGAGATAAAATAAAGAATGGCTGACTCAGTTGGATAAAAATTCCCTTGGAAAAAAACATGAAAAAATGATGAGACTCAAGCAGCTGAAAATTGACATAATTCTGCAATACAGGAGGCACCACAAACTCTCCATATGTTTGGAAGAGTAACCGAACAAAGGAGGAAAGAACTCTATGTAACGAGAACAACTTCCTAAGGTCATACTAGATCCCAATGCTTGGTGAACAAACAAAAGGATGTGCTTTGTCCAAGGGTGATTATATTATTGTCGAAAAAAGGGTGTATATCCTTGTCCCATCTTTTTAGAATATTTGTTTTTTTTGTCTTTTTCAAAATTTTAATGAGATTGAAAAAGAATAAAAGAACACTAAGTTACAAAGGAGGAACGAGTGTCACAGGAAATCAAACTAGTTCCAAGCGCATGGAATGTACTGATGCTTAATGCAAGGAGACATGTGCCAGAAAAGGACAATTGAGGAAAATTCCTCCATGGGTCAAGGTGTCAGATTACAAGGGAAAAAGTGTTGCAAAACTTGCATTTAAGGAATGATTTGAAGGTTCGATTGAAAAGAAACATGGATCCGACATTAGGCCAAAGACGCAAGGATGACACATGCGATGCAACTAAGCATGACACAACAAGATTCCTTCCATGTAGATTTTTACGATCCCAAAGAAGGTAACCTCAATGGTTTTTCACGTTTAGAGAGTCTGAAAAAATTATAAAATAAGACTCTAGGGAGTTCCTTTTTTGTAACTAGTCTAGTCGATTCGAAAAAGGGTTAAACTTATACCAAGAGGACGTCTCTTCAAAACCATTTTAACGAGTGTGACAGAGACAAGATCACTCGACTAGCTTTTTAATTTTAAGGAGTAACTTAACTATGGACTCACAAATTTTTCCTAGGTTTAGTCTCCTTAGCCTGAAAAAATATAAAATAAAACTTAGGAGAACTCTCTTAGTGAGACATATCTTCTGAGACATACCTTTTTCCTGGATAATCTGTTGGCTAGAAAAAGGGTTAAACTCATTCCAAATAGATGTTCTTTCCGGACCAACTAACCAGTGTGAAAGGAACAAGGTCACTCGACGATCTTTTCATATTTAGGGAGTCTGAAAAGAGCTTAACTATGGACTCCTAGGAGGTTCATTTTTCGTAAGCAAGCTCCAAGGCCCGAAAAAGAGATAAACCAAAACCAAGGAGAATGTTCCTTTTTCAAAAATTTAGTCCATCAAGCCTGAAAAGAATTAAACTTAGGCCTGAGAATACTCTCCTAGCGAACCAAAGTTCCTAGGGCATACCTTTATTCGTAAAAATAGTCGTTCGGACTGAAAAAGGGGTAAACTAACGTCGGACAGATGTGTATTCAAATTTTAGTTTGGTGAGCGTGAAGGGAAACAAGATCTCTCGACAATGTTTTCATTTTTAGAGAGTCTGAAAAGGGCTTAAAAAAGATTCAAGGTGGAATTCTTTTCTCAAGTAATCTAGACGAGATCGAAAAGAATAATTGAACTCTGGCCAGATATTGCTTTCAAAGTTTAAATGATCTTGAAAGACAACAAACCATTCTCTTTTAGGGAGTCTCATGGGTAAATCCAAGAATGATGACTAGAAAGAAGAATGAGGCTTCAATATGTAATCATGGCAGGCCTAACAAGGACTCCCAAGCCTATGGATAAAACTCATAGCATGGACGCCAAAATGAAACAAAGGATATACCTAGGGAATCCATGTAGAGGAAGGATCTACCACATAAAGTACGACACACTTATAAGCAAAGAAGTTTAGTGTTGCAATTTAGTGGGGTCAATCCTAAGGATAAATGAACCAGGAAATAGATAATGAAAAAAATGCAAGTAGGGAACCTAACCTATATGCCAGTTTCGAGGTCAATACCTGTCAGAATGGATCGATATGATCATGTCAAATAAAAATGTCTCCAAGATCCTGCATATAAGGACAATAAATCTCATCCAGAAGATAATAGATCCAATATAGATAGAAACTTCATAAAATAAGAGGTGCTATTGAATACAAAACTTGAAAACAAAAAACCTAGACTGTATAGTATGTACAAGGTACCATACAACCTTACGGATCATGCATGGTAGTAGTTCAGGTAGAGCCCACTGCTAGGATCTAACCAAGAGTCTCTTTGATAGTCAATATGGAAGGTCTCTCAAAAGGGAAGAAAACACAAACCACGGTGTACGTCTCCCCACAATATAGAAACCGTAGTCATGGCTTCAAGGATAGCCTCATCTGAAGGAAATTCAATAGCCAATAAATCACACAAATGATGAGGGTCAACAATCTAGAAGGGAAAAGAAAAATGACCATATTCCATATGACGATGGAGGTTCTAGCTAGGACCGACAAAGTCTATCAGTGAATAATCACAAGCACAAAGGCTTGAGGATCTACAAACAATGATATTAGAATCAAAAGGAAACTTGAGATCACTTGGACCAAGAGGGGAAAGCAAGGGATCCCATGCCTACATTGGATAAACCAATAGATCAATTGCTGAGGCCAAGTCTCAAGAAGGAAAACATGAGTGAACAAGTTCTTGCTCAGGAGCAATTGAACACCGAGGATAAGACGCCACATAATTTACTTGTGGTAGGGTAGAGTCTACATGAATACTAGGAACATATAAAGGGGCATCTTGAACTAACTCCAAACTAGGATGGTGATTATCAGATGCCAACTGTTCGATAGTGACAATGCTTCCATTGTGAGGGAAATGCATCACCTGAAAGAGTGTAGACATGACAATGTTCATAGCATATACATAATGATGCCCAAGAAGCATATTGAAATATAATGGGCCTTGCACCACTATAACATAAACAAGGACATTATTCCCACCTAACGAGATAGGAAACTGAGGAAGAATCCCCAAATACTCACCAGGACGTTTGTTAAAATCCAACAACTCATGCAAAGCAGACACACGCTCAAGAGAACCCAAAGCTTTCCAAACCAAGGATGATAAAATACTTGCAGAGGCTCCTTCATCTACAATACATCGATAATTTTTTTTTGAATTAACTTCAACCCTTATATGAAAGGGTGAAAAAGAAGGAATAAGAGGCTCAACAAGGTCATTCCAATCAAAGGAAACCATCCTAGGACTTGGAGGGGGTGTTCTTGAAGTGAGCATAATGCCCACTTGTTCTAAAAGTACTGAATTGGAAATGCTAAAAACATAGTCGGTAGACACATCACTCCCCAAGAGAAGAGTGGGATCAACCGAATATTGCATCAACATGACCACTTTGGTAGACTTGACACTCTCTAAGAGAAGAGTGGGATCAACCAAAGATTGCATCGGTGTGACCACTTTGGTAGACTCGATAGTCTCCAAGAGAAGAGTGGGATAAGCTGAATTTTGCATCGACGTGACCACTTTCTCAACCACTGGCTGAATAGGCTACGAGACAACATGGTCTAAAGGAGAATCACCCCTGAAAATAGGAGTGGGATCAATCGAAGATTGCATCGACACGACCACTTCATCAACCAAAGGTTGAATAGACTGCGAGGAAACCTCAAAAGACTCGGAATCAGAAGAGMTTGCAGACACAWACCATAATCTTYGTTCCTCTRTAAGGCCAAGGAATAAATGAGTAAGGTAATATCCCTTGCAAAACTTACAAGGGAACTTAGACTTGTGTCCTATTCGTCTAGGTTTCTCAATAGAATTAATGCCCCCAACATGACTAGCAGTGGCTGGTTGCTTATCTCCAAGATGACTTGCAGAGGTTGGTGATTGGTTGATAACATGACCCGCAAAGGATACAGACCTATCTCTAGTATGAATATGAATGAGACTTTCCCCCCCATCATGACTTGCAGAGGCTGGGTGCTAGTCTTCAACATGACTAGCATAGGTTGAGGACCTATCTCCAACATGAATCGTAGAGGTTGGCGATTTCTTCTTCCCATTCCTCCTCTTTATATTTTGTTTAGATTGGCCAAGAGAAGCAGTTACCTAGACCTCTGATTGATGGTCCCTTCGAGTGTCACCCAGAGAATACAGAGTCTACGTTAGGTACCACGATACACCCCTCGCAGTCACCTGTGTGTCAACCTATATAATGACAACTAGGCCACCAACTTGTAATCAACAATCCGGGTGGGTACACTCGAAAATCGTGTGAGTGTATGGGCATGGTAACTAATCTTGAAGATCCTCCTGAGATCTGAAACAAAACAGGTCCAGAATCACTCTTAGAGTACCTCTGATAGTTCCAAGTGTCTCAGAGGTATGACACAAGTTGGGCCAGTAACGCTACATGATTCACCCCCAATACACACTCTCCCAAACACATTGTTGGGATTAGGAGTGGATATGTTCATCACCGTCCTCTATGCGGCCTCGTGTTTGACTCCTCTGTGAGAGGAGATTCCCATATTGAGTAATTACAAGGTGGATTTTTCACACCCTAGCACATACACCTAAGTTAAGTTTTGGTTGGTCTTGGAGAGTTTACCTCTCCACACCTAATCCAAGCCCCTAGCCTAAGATATTGGTGAACCCTAGAAAAAGTGTTACTAATATATTTTAGATTATCACATTCATTTTAGGGGCTTTTCTTACTCAAGGAACGAAAGTGCAACTTCAAGCAAAAATCATGAACAATCCTTCAAATCTAAAAATGCAATCTTTTCTCCTTTCCATTCAAAAATCACAATGCAACTTTCGAGTGAAAAAAATAAGAAAATGAAAGGATTTTCTTTCTTATTTTTGTTTTGAAATGCTTTCAAGATGAGAAGAAAACACAACCCTATGCTAATTTATTTTTCTTTTTCAAATAACAATGCAAAGAAAGAAAGAGACCTAACTAGCATAAAAACTAGGTTTTTTTATTTTTATTTTCTTCCAATCAAAGCAGAACTAACAAAAGATGCTAAAAGAAACTACATAATACATGATTCATGGCCACACAAAGTGACAAGAGGATTTCTTTTTGTTATTTCATTAACAATCTGAGTCTGCAAACTATCTAAACCCGAAACCATAGAAGCTTTTGGAACTCAGGAAGACCTGGGAACCACAAGTTTCCAGTAGAAAAAGGAAAATAATTTGAATTTTTTTTCCAAAACAACAAAGATGCGTGTTTGTGCACGACCAAATTGCGTATGTACATAGGTTGTATATAATGCAGACTGCGTATGTACATGTGTTATATAAAGAACAAGGCACGTACACCTCTGCAAATTTTCAAAAAAAGAAAATTTTTGGACAAACAACTTGGGCAAGGGAAGCTGGTAGGCACCTGGAAGGTGACCAGAGACCCAACATGACTCAGAAAACTTAGAAAAACTCATAAAGAAACTAAAAGTCAAATCAAACCAAGATATCCCACTAAGACCCTAAAGAGAATCCCCAATTGAGTCGCAAATTCTGCTAACGGGGAAAATCCCCCTATTACTATACCAAGTCGAAGTACAGGTATAGCACTGACTTCCCTTAAAACACGGTTATATTTCTGAAATACCCCAAAACTATATGAACTTAAAAGACAAGAGAGGGAAAATTATGTGTACCTTAAGTCCTTTCGACTGGTGTAGACCTCCTTCTCCTTTTGTAGCTTCCTGGATTGTTGGTCTCCTCCCAAAGCTGACCTGCAAACAACTTAGGAAAACAATGTTACAAGATATATTATCTCTACTTATCAATGTTAGTGCTTAGATGTAGATATAAGTTCATAAATCAAATGAAAAGAAAATAAACACAATGTTTGGGACATAAAAGAACTCTTATTGTTTCTCCAAGTGCATCATTCCCATACTTTCCTCTCACAACCAATTCCCCCCTTTTAAATTTTGAAAGCTTCAAATCCTGCTCCATGGGGGTAAGAGAAGGTTTACAATTTTCCATGCCAAATTTCTTTAACAATTCAGTGGCATAATTAGTTTGACTATGGAATATTTGATTATTATGTTGAGTTAATTCAATTCCAAGATAATAATGCAGTAGTCCCAAATATGTCATTTTGAAGCTTGTTTGAAGTTCTTTCTTAACTAGTTTGATGTGAACTTCATTATTTCCTGTTATTATTAAGTCATCAACATAGAGTACAAGTATCACCAAGTTATTATTTTTCATTCGAAAATACAAAGTATCATATGATTCACTTCATTGAAAACCAACCTTTCATATGTAATCATCTATTTTCGAATACCAATCTCGAGGAGCTTGTTTCAAGCCATATAAATCCTTCACTAATTTTAAGACTTCATGTTCCTATCCTTTAACTTCAAATCCTTGTGGTTGAGTCATGAAGACCTCTGTGGTTGAGTCATGAAGACCTCTTCTTTGAGATCACCATTTAGGAAGGAACTTTTGACATCCATTTGATGTAATTTCCAACCATTTTGAACAACCAAATTGATAATCGTTCTGATTGTTTTCCATTTAGCTATTGAAGAAAAAGTTTCATCATAATCAATCCCTTCCTTTTGATCAAAACCATAAGCCACTTGTCTTGCTTTTCACTTGTCAATTTTCCATTTGTCTTGTACTTTATTTGATAAACCCATTTGCAACCTATGGGTTTAACATTAGTGAACAATTAACTAAGTTCCAAGTCCCATTTGCAAGTACTAAATCATATTCATTAATCATTGCTTCATACCATTCTTTATGTTCTACTGCTTCACCAAAAGTAGTAGGTTGAGTGGAAGCATGAGCTAACAATGAAAAATTAGATTTTGTTTTTAAAGAAATCCTATTTCCTATTTTTTTCATTTCATTTGGATGAACATCTTTGAGAAGTTGTTGGGACCATTTTGGCCTTTGATGTTGAGTGGATAGTAGATTAGAATAATCATTATTATTATCAAAAAGAGGATTTACAAAAACTAAAACTCTCCTATCCTCTAAAGTATCTTGAGCTGGAGAAAAATCTTTTGAATATTCAATAATAACAGAATCCTTTGCAGATTCATTATTAGAAGAATCAAAAGAAATTTTTGATGAAGGAATCTCTTCTGAAGAAAAAAGTAATTTTCAAACCAAAATGATTTCAATGATTTCTTTTTCAACTTATCTTTACCCTTAGTGTTTTTCTTCTCTAAACGACTAAGGAGATGATTAATCTCATCAAAACTTTTACTTTTAGTTTCATCAAAAATTACATCTCTACTGAAATGA
>JASDQU011102458.1:10192-23086 GCA_032191745.1 Picea mariana | reverse complement strand
ATTATGAAATCTCAATCCATGAATTGCCGATGAGTTTATCTCTCTCGCAGCTCCTACATATCTGACGGTCCTGGTTCTTTCGGGAAATTTGGATGGGATCCAACGGTCACTGACTCTTCTTCCTTTTTCCTCTGTAAGCTCTTGCTGCGCGCCTTTTCTTCAAGGTTGTTCCCCCTGAGCTTTTACTTCCAAATCCCCACAGGGTTTTATCCTTCTTATCCTACTGTCTCTACTGTTGCCATTAATGACAACAACTATCACTGCATTCTATCCACTGAATTTGTCAACAATAATAACATTTATAATAATTTATTAACTAATTAGTTAATTGGGGTTGAGATTTATTTTAGTTATTTAGTCTTGATCAGTTTGGGACAAATAGTCTTACAAGAGGAAGAGAAGAATAAAAAGGAGAAGAGAAAGAGGAAAATGAAGAGGGGAAATAGGGGGGAGGGGGAGAAGAAAGAGAGGAAGAAGAAGAGGGGGAATGGAGGGGAGGGGGGAGAAGAAGGGGAGGAGGAGGGAAGAGAAAGGAAGAAGAAGAGGGGAGGAAGAGGAAGTAGAAGGAGAATAAAAAGGGCAATATAGAGGACAAGAAGAAAAGGAGGAAGAGGAAGAATGAGAGGTAGAGGAAGAGAGAGAAGAAGAGGTCGAAGGAGGAGAGGAAGAAGAAGAAGAATGAAGAGAGGGAGGGAGAAGAGGAAGACGAATGAATTAGAGAAGGAGAATAAAAATGGGAAGATAGAGGCAAAGAAGGGAGAGAGAATGGGGGGATGAAAAGGATGAGGAATGCAAATCATAAATTGTTGTTCTGTTTTCTTTTTGTAGTTTGCGATCTCATTTCTTAAACCCTAAGGTAAAATGCATCACTAAATATCCCTAATCCTATAAATAAACCCTCACATTAATCCCAAATCCCATACAATCACAATATCAACTCCCAAATCAAAAGAAAATATACAAATTTAAAAGGATTTGGGGGGCAAGGGCGTGGTCAGGTGGTGGAAAATGAGAAACAAACTTACCTTTTGTTCTCGAATCTCCCTTGGTTTATCCTATTGAGTGATTAACAAACCTCTCATGTCTCCAACAAGATCTACCCAACCAAATGAAAGAAAATAAAATGAAAGTGAGCCACGCTTTTCACTATATTTTTCGAAATACAAAGATAGTACATCGCAAAACTCATTTTTGTGTCATTTATTTTTTTCAAAAGAGAGAGCATTTTTCATGTATGTGTCATTCCTTTGTATACTTGTGTCATTACATGCATTTCTATGCTTGGATTTACATCATAATAATGTCATAATCACACATTAATTCAGTGATTGATAATTATAAAATATAATTAGTACTTAATTATAATTCTTCATATTAGTGATTAATTATAATTAGTAATAATTTTGACAAACATAGTGACTATTACTATAATTAGTAATTAATTATAATTGTTATTATTATTATTGTTATTGTTATTTGTAACTCAAACTAGGAAACTTTATATTATAAAAGTCATAGAAAGAAGCTAAGCAATAGAGTACAAAAGAACTTGTCCTCAGTTTTCAAGCATTAATGGTAGCTCTTAAATGCCATAACAAAAAAATTTAAAATGTTCATAATTATTACATCCCAATGATTCTTGCAGATAAAATTATGGGTATACAACTTAAGAAAGACTCCTAAAATTAGAATTGTTTTATTGAACATAGGAATTATTGAAAGACATGGAAATTGTCGGCTTCCTACTAACCAAGGTTGGTAGGAAGAGAGTTTTGGTTCTCGAGTTCCATGTCCTCCATCATCTGGTGGACTGTGACTTCTTCCTTTAAATCTGCATGGACAAAGTTTGTTGACATTTTGTGATTAGAAGTTGTAGAATGTGAATCTTTGCTTAGATTGATAACCATGTTCCTCAACATGCGGCATTCTACTTCTGATGGTTTTGCTACACCAAGGTGTTCATGATTATAGTGTTTTGTGATGTACATTGATGTTCATTTTCATGCACCTTAAAGGTCACTGAAAAAATCGAGGATTTTTTACATTGTATTGATTATTCATGTCTTCACAAAACCCTTCTAAACTCTTATGCTTCCATGTAATCCATGTGAGCAACACATCTAAGAAAGAAATAGTGCCAACTTTGGTCAAGGGTGTTCCATGGCTCAAGCTAATGCATAGAGGTAATGGCCCAAATAAATCCCTATTTCCACCAGACAATGTAAGACCCCTTGTTCCATAGATTATACCACCAAAACAAGGTGTCAAAAGTTGAAATATTTCCAATACAAGGTTGCAGAAAATCTGAGAAGCCAAGGTCCAAATTAACTTGAGGAGAAATCACCCAAAAGAGAAAGATCGGGAGACACGAAAAACCCAATAAATTGGGTGGGTCTATACCAGGTGAGTTCCAAAGGTGCAAAGATGCCAGTGGGAAGATGAACAACATGGGCCATAGAACCATACACAAAATACACATGTTCTCTAGGGACCAAAACCAGGTGATGAATGCACCCGACTCACACCCTGCGACAAATTCTAACAGAAATAAATTCCAAAATATTAGTCAAAGACTGAGTGAGACTCTTACCAGGTTAGGATTGGGTCAACGTGTCTTCCTCCCTTCAACACATCAAACTTATCCCACACAACATTTCATTATTCCCCTCGCCAATTCAATCCTTCGCCAAGGATTTCAAGTCCCAAAGAAAAATTAATTTCATGCATGCAAATGAGGGGAAGGTTTGTCCTTTCAATTCCAAGCTCCTCGCTTGTAATATATTGACGTTGTTTAAGTGACAATTGGATATTAATTACTATGTTACATTCCCTCGTCTCCAAAACCTTAGAATGTTAAGGAATTGGGTAAAATCTCCACCCCTAATTTTTCTGAAGGACACCTAAATTGAATGTGAATGCTTTATTGGCCAAAGAATCAGTGTGGTGATTGTATTCTTGCAATACTTGGTAAAACAATACCTTGTGAAAATTGCCAATCTCCTAGATTCAAGATCTGATCAAGGCAGTATGTTAATGAATGGATTTGATTTCGAGACCATTAGATTAATAATTATGCTTGAGTCTCCTATGGAAATCAAGGATTTCATTTTGGCTTCCTTTGCTAGGAGGATACCTAGATATAGAGCTTAGGCCTCTGTTTGATGGTTTTTAGCCTTTCCAATACTCCAAGCAAATGATGTTTCGATATTTCCATTGGGATCTAATAAGATCCCCCCTACACACACTTGCCACCCGTTATAATTATTAATATTATTAATCAATTATTCTTATTATTAAAATTTTAATGTTAATTATTAATTTAATATAATATTTCTTTTTGTAAATAAAAAGAAGGTCCTTGTATTAATATTGATTGTTATATATACAATGCCAAGTGGTAGTCCCCTGTTCTTCCACAAAAGGGAAACCAGAACGGGTGGCCATCATTAAAGACTCTAAGTTTGACGCATCACTGCGTGAGCTAAAACTGTATGGACAAAATTGACTGAACAAAACTGTATAAACAAAACTATATGGACAGTATGGAATTGGTCACTATGAGGATTTACTCCACAGACGAGCTCAGGCTGCCATGGATGTTGTAGACAGGGGTGTACTTCTGGCCACACATTGGGCATCGGGTCTGCACAGGAGGGTCCGCTAATGCATCGAACAGAATGTCCAATCTTTGACCGAGGATGCGTTGTGACTACAGTTGATCATCTTGCTTTTGTCAAATTTCAAAGATAAGTTGGAGGTGCTCCTCTGAGAGTCAATTTTCATAGAGATGAGGTCGCTCCACTTCCTTATCCTCGCTAGCAATCGTCATGTGCTCCTCCACCTGCCATCTTGGGGGGATTTCCTCCTCCACCATGCAGCTTTCGACTCCATACACCGGGTCCTGTGGATTGATTTTCGGTGGGGCAAGAAGACTAGTGGGAAAAGGAGTGTGCTCGCTCGGTGGTGGCGCTTCCTCTTTAACCTGGAAAATTCCATGGATGGAGTGAGGTGGGGACGGAGGAGGCTCCGACGACCCTTGGCTATTGTGCCTAGGGCTAGAGAAGCGAGAAGAAATGAGAGCTAATTGGGAGGGGGGAAGTTTGTCGCGCCTGGAGAGGGAGATGTAGTACAATGTGCCTCTCCTTGAATTTCCCCTTTCTCTTGGCATGGTGGCAAGAATGTAGAGACGGAGGGCGGAGGGGTGGTTGGAAAGCGCTCAGGAGAGCTCGAAAGAGCTGAAGCGCAAGTGAAAAATCAAAGGGAAATGCAGAGAAATCTTCTGTGAGGGCCGAAGGACAAAAGCTGAGTAATGTAAGGGTAAGGAGAGAAATCACCTAAGAGAGCAATGGAGCAAACACAGTTGCAGAGGGAAAAGGTGAGAAAACGCTTAGAGGAGCCAAGGAGAAGGACCAAATCCATAGGGGGAATGAATAATTTCACTAGGTAGATTTCCCGCTTAGTACATCATAAATTGACGGATAGGCTAACCATGAGAGTCGAGGTGACGGCCACCCTAGGCTTGGTATGCTTGATCTGGCTTGCGCGAGGGGCCATTAACCGTGCAAGGTTGTCCAAGTGCATTACCATTACTGTCTGTGGGGTGTGAGCCATTCTGGAGTTAGAAGCGGGGGGCTGGCGACCGGGGTTAATAACTCCCTTGACCAGCCCATTCCAAATGTCCTCTGACACTGACTAGGTGTCACCCCATCCGAGATTAATTTAATATAATATTAATTAGTAATGAATTATTCTTAAAATGCAATTATACATTTAAAAACAACTCTTATTTAAATTTTGTTGAGTTTTAGTAATTAATTAATTTTTAAGCAAATCCTAATCTAATACACCTACCTAATTAAATGATACCTAACATAAGTAACACATTTAACATATATACACATGCATGGACACACACATATTCATTATTGTTATTAATTGTTTTTAATTAATTATTATTCTTATTTATTTTTAATTCAATATTATTATTGTTATTTATAAATAAATTAATTAATTAATATCATTTTTATTGTTTATTATTAAATAATTATTATTTGATTTCTATGTTACTACCTTCATTTCCTACCTCCTCTTACAATCCTTAAAGGACAATAAGCCAAGTTCATGATGTGAAATCATGACTTTTAAATAACCCATTAATCTAATTGACGAAAACCTCACTTGAAGAATTAAAACAAATTATAGTCTAGAATGGGACCTTGGTGTTGAGCATTCACATTACACTCCATGGTCATTTCACATTGGAACATAGAAGTTGTTCTATAGAGCTTGAAATTCATCTCTATCAAGTGTGTTTTACAAATAAAAATGTTGCGTCATCCTTTTTTGGCGTTGATGGTTAGTTCGAACTAACAAATTTGCATAAACCTCTTAACTCATTCAAATAACTAACAAATTTGCGTAAACCTCCCAACTCATTCAAATATGTTTATTACCTAACTTAGAAGGCTAATGAATCCTTATAATTGTTAATATTCTTAATCATCTATTCTTATCATTATTAATCAATTATAATTATAATTGTTATTATTATTAATCAATTATTCTTATTATTAATAACTTTAATATTAATTATTAATTTAATATAATAATAATGAATAATGAATTATTCTTAAAATGCAAGTATACATTTAAAAACTTACTCTTATTTAAATTTTATTAAGTTTTAGTAATTAATTAACTTTTAAGTGAGCCCTAATATAATAGGGCTACTTAACTAAATGATACCTAACATATAAGTAACACAGTTAACATATGCAAATGCATGGAAACACACATATTCATTGCTATTATTATTAATTATCTTTAATTAATTATAATTCTTATTTATTTTTAATTCAATATTATTATTATTTATAAAAGATCATTTTTAATATCATTTATATTTATTATGATTAAATAATTATTATTTGAGTTCAAATTTTATGTTATTACCTTCGTATCTTACCTCCTCCTATAGTCCTTAAAGGACGAAGTGTTGTTAATGCTTTGAAATCATGACTTTTAAAACAACCCATTAATCTAATCGACAAAAACCTCGCTTGAGGAATGAAAACAAATTATACTTTAGAATGGAACCTTGGAGTTGAGAATTTACATTATACTCCATGGTCATTTCATATTGGAACATAGAAGTTGTCCCATGGAGCTTGAAAGTCTTCTCTACCAAGTGTGCTTTACTAATAGAAAAGTTGTGTCATCTTTTTGGTGTTGATGGTTAGGTTGGATCGATGAATTTGCATAAACTTCCCAACTCATTCAAATATGTTTGTTACCTAACTTAGGAGGTCGATGTCTTGCAAATAGGCACCCTTTGGTCATAGGTTTATCACCAATTGTATTAATTGTGGGATTACGAGGGCACTTGAGATAGGTAGTGAGATCTCACTTGGATTTCATCACCTTAGGCACAACTTAATGTAATTATTCATTCATACCTGCATTTTCTTTACTTAGTGGATTCCATCATTGTCACTTGATACATTTGGAAGGAACTTTTATCTCTTAGCAATTTCTTATACTTCCTTACATGTCTTAGGAGTACACTTTTTTATTTTTTCTTCTACTAAGAAATTTCTCCTCAAAACCAAATTTTGTTAAGGAAACACACTTGAAAACCACATTGTTGACCACCTAAGCACTAACATTGATACCACCTATATTCAATTGAAGACATTGTTTCGTTTGAGACATAGACATTTAGTTCACAATCCCCCTAACACCTATAGTACCTAACCCTGATTACTCTATACGATAAAACTCCTTTAACCCCTGCAATGCTTATCCCTAACCCATAACCCCCACAATCAATATTTCATGTCCTAAACCATATAACCCATGTCATTGTTAACCATGCAATCCCTAACTCCCAACAATTGTAACTCTTATCCCCTCTAATCTATATAATCTCTAATGCCTAACACCTAAACAAAACCAAATCATATATTTTGATTACCACTAAAACTTATAACCCCCAACACCAATCACTCATAACCTATTTAGATCCAAAACCTTTAACCCCTATACACTAATCCATGTAACCATTATACCCTATAACCCTGATGCATATCACTCTGAATATTTAACCCATCCTAATTGTTTTAACCCTTAACACCTATAACCACTAACCTCATAACACCTATAATCCCTAACCTCAACTCTCAACCCTACATCTTTATAACCCTAATCCTTCATTATAAACCCTCATTCATATAACCCCTACACCTAAATATAATGATAATTTCTATTGATTAATTATAATAACTATTTATAAATCATAACTTCAAATCATTTTTACTAATTATAAATTAGAATAGTTATTATCAATTGATAATAATCATAATAGTATAATAAATTTGATAAATGTTTTTTTCATTAAAAAAAATCACTTATTTTTATTAGAAGAATTTTGATGTCTATTAATATGTATAGGATTTGTATTGTCTCTTACATTGAAGTGACATCTAATCTCTACTTCAAGAACGAGTAGTTCATCCTCTAATATGAGCAGAAAGCCATATACTAGTTCCTCCTCTATTTTATTTGGTTATAAATATCATATCGAACCTTTAATACCACATGCATATTTAAATTCTTTTACTTATTATGCTTATTATTTACAAATTGGAAATCCATCTATAACCATCTATATTAGCACTTCAATGCAACATGTCAGAAGGAATGTATGTACATTAATAATTTAAGGAACGTAGTTTACGAATTATCATAAGGTTTTGAAGAAGACATAGTCAACTTTAGTTGGAAGTCCTTGAATTATGTCTTGACTTGCACACCATTGGACAACCATGGTCGACTCAATCGACTTATGGAATGCCGTGTGGACTACTAAGTTGAGTTCTCGATCTAATATCGATGGTTGACTAGCAACTTTCAAAAGATATAGGGATGTGATGAACTTGTTTAACCCAATGTTTCAACACTCCCCCAATGTTTCAACACTCCCCTGTTAGTGCAACGCTATGATGATTTAGGGTGTGCAATTACCTCTATACACCTCCCAATAATTGCATCTTTTTAAACCCAAGCATAGCCTAATGTTTCACAAACTTAGTTTATGTTAAATCCTTTGTAAAGATATCAATGATATGATCATCTGTGATGCACAACAACATCATGTACCAATTCTATCAAATAATGAGAATGAAGCTCCACATGATTCATCTTATTGCAAGTTATTGGATTCTCAATACCCTCTATTACACTTTGATTGTCATAATACACTACACTCGATGCCTCAACTAGAAATCCAAGATTACCCAAGAGATTAGGAATCTATTCTACCTATGTGCCAACATTAATTGCACAACAATATTTTTTTTCTATGGTCAAAAGAGAGACCACCTTTTGCTCTGTAACAAGACCACACAATGGGTCCAAAGCTAAGATGAAACACATAGCCAAACATATTATCTGTGTGGGCTTCAAGTGGCTCTCATGTTGATCCTGCATGAACCGAGAGACCACACTAATAGCAAAGGAAATATCAAGTCAACTATGACTTTGATAAATAAGGCTACCAACACGCTGCCTATATAGACTAGCATCAACTTTCAAAGAATCAAACTCCTTACATAGCTTTACTTCTCACTAATATGGTGTAGTGCATGGTTTACAATGTTCCATTTTGAGCGTCTATAATAGATTCAGTACATATTTAGGTTGAGAAAGAAAGATACCATCATCCATTTGTAAGACTTGGATGCCAAAAAAATGAAACAGACCAAGGTTAGTGATCTTAAACATATCTGATAATTATTTCTTCAAACCCAAAATTAAATCAGCATTACTTCGAGTGTTGACTAATCCATCAACATACAATGCAATGATTCAAGCTTGATAATTTACATGTAATACATAGATACTGTGATATGATCCACATCATTTGAAACCAAAATTGAAGAAAAGTTAGTCAATCTTCTCATATTCCATGCCCTAAGGGGCTTGTTTCAAACCATACAATGGTTTCGTCGATCCACAGACAAGATGACCATCCTTCTCAAAGATAGGGGGTTGCTCCATATAAATCCCTTTAATGATATCACCACGTAAGAAAGCACTTTTGACATCCATCTAGTGTACCTTCCATCCAAAATAAACAAGTGAAAGAATTAGGAGAACATAATTCATCTTTGCAACAAGGGCAAAGGCTTCAGTGTAATCGATGTTTTCTTGTTGAGAAAAAGCCTTTGCTATCAAACAAGCTTTATTCCTTTCAACAAAGCCTTCAAATGTGAACTTTTTCTTCTAAACCCATTGACATTTCACCACATTTTTTCCTTGTCATTGAAAGACTAAGTCCCATGTTTAATTCATCATCAAGGAATGATACTCATCAGTCACAACAGTGTCCCATTCGTGTCAAACATGTGTGTCTACATATGTATGAGTATCACATACCTCTAGTACACATGCCATTAGAGAAACACTACCACATTGTTTCTAACTTCTTGTTATCCTTGAGTCATTTGTTGTTAGAGTTCCTATACCAAATTCTCAATTATTGGACTAAGCAGGGGTTCCAAAATTTATGGTCGACTCTATTGTGCAAAGTTTACTACAAGTTGGTTTGGGTATATGATTCAACTATACAATCGATGGACTAGTGTAGTAGTCAATCCTACAAATAATGTCTTATTCGACTAGATCAAACAACTTGTAGGCCTTCTACTCTTTCGAGTAGTCCATCATAATACAAGCATGACTCTTTGCATCCAACATATTTTTCTTATCCTTTGGAATATGATCCCACACTATGCATCCAAACACTATGAGGTGTCCAACTAAGAGTTTTCTTCCACTTCATTTCTCAAGAGGAGTCATGTCCCATACAACATTGGTCAGAGTCCAATTCAGAAGGCAATTTGAGAAATAAATAGCTTATGCCCAAAAACTAGTTGACATATTTTTGGGCTAAAGAAAACACTATGTTATTTCAACCAAGCTTTGATTCTTCCTTTTGACAACACCATTATGTTAAGATGTGTAAGGTACTAATATCTGCAAAGACATACCATTCTGTGACAAGTATCTCTCAAAGGCCTTGCCCACATATTCTCTTCCATTGTCTAATATTAAACATTTTACAAGTCGATCACTTTGTTTTTCTACTAATGTCTTAAATTCCTTGAATTTTTCAAAGTTGTGATCCTTATTCTTTAAGAAGTATACTTGGAAAAGTCATCAATGCAAGTCAAAACATACATTGTGCTTGTTAGTGATGGTTTATTCAAAAAACATAGGTCAATCTAAAATAAGTTCCAACTGAGTCTTTACTCTTCAAGCCTTCATTGTTTCAAACATATCTTGGTGATGCTTTCCAAGAACACACCCTTCACAAACACTAGCAAGGGGATCAAATCTAGGTGGTCCAATAACCATGTCATGCTTTACCATCAACTTCATACTTCGAAAATCCAGATGTCACAGAGATTCATGTCAAATTATGCTCTGATTATTAGTCTTTGTTATGAGTGCACTAGGTCCTGGATCTTTCTCAAAAAATTACAAAACTTATACATTTTGTCTTTAGGATCAAGAATACCCTTGGAAACAACAACAAAGTTATAGTGCATATCTTTCACAACAAACCAATTTGTCTAAAATTCAACGCTTTTGCTAGTCTAGGTTAGTTGGAGTACAAATAAAAAATTACCACTCAAGATTGGTATACGATTCCATTCTGAGATTCAATTTTGCCACAACCAACAATAACAAGAGCATAATCATCACCCACAAAGATTTCCTTTTCTGTAGCTTGACTTAATGAAGAAAAGAGAAAAGCATATTTAGTCATGTGATGGGTACAACAAGATTCGACTATCCACTCACTTTTAGAAGTGTGAGTGTTGGGTATGTGTTATATTATTTTCACAACCAACCCCATGTGTGATTCGTTGTGTCGGGCACAACAAGGTATTCATAGGGGGTCAAAGCCCGCGGATAAAAAAAAAAAAAAAAAATTGGCAATTTTTGCATCCATTTTTTAGTGGTTTTCAATGCACGGTTTTTGCTTTTAGAAATTTTGTTGTGCATGGGTGGATTTGTGGCTTAGCCCATGGTTTTCTAATTCTGGTTAAGGGATTAGGGTTGTAGTCTAATCTAGGTCAATGGATTAAGGGTTTTGGATGCCTCAAGATCCTATATATATTGAATTGTAAACAATGAAGTTGGACAATGAATAAGAATTTAAGGTGCGAATCTAAACAAGTTGTTGGTTTTTTCCATCTATGTTTTCAGGGCAGGGTTTCCAGAGCAGAAGTGTCAGGAGCGTCATTTTCCATGGTAGCAAAGCATTATATATATATAGAAAGAAAAATTAGTTGAATAATATATGAAAACATGCATCCATATTTGTACTACGTGTAGATGAATACTACATTATTATGAAGTTATAAATGTCAGCCATAATATATTAATGATTATATTGAAACTTTGAAAGAAATCGTTATGAATAAACAAGCAAGAACATTTAAATGACAAACATAAATGAAAAGCAATGTTCCACCATTACTTATATTGGGATCCACATCATTCGTATCATCCTTCATCCTTTACCTCTTGTTTAGAATTTGCTTCTACCTCGATCCTCAAGGGAAATCAATCAACACCACCCAATTTTGATGAAACTACCTAATCCTAGCCTTAAAATATGGTAGAAAAGCTTAACATGTCTAATCAATGATTCTGGTTCAAGTGAAGGGTACATTTTTGCTAAGGCCATGACAAAGGAGTTTAACAATCAACACCACCAACATTAGGGTACATAAAGGGCTTGGTTCTCTTGATTAAATGCCAATAACATACCCTCATATGTGATAGAATCCAATGAAAGTGTTTCAATCCCATCAATCATGAAATCCTAAAAATTGTTTAAGTTTGTTGAATTTTGAATGGGATATGAAATTCTACTTTCTCCTATGAATTCCAATGAGGTTGGAACCACTCTCAAACATCCTGAAACAATTAATGGTAATGTTAAAAACTTAAGTAAAAGGATAAAAATTAAAGATAAAGGAAATGTCAACTTTAATTTAAGAATTTAACATTATCATTAGGAAGCATACAGAGAGTGCCTTGGGAGCGTGCTCCCAGGCTCCGAAAGTGTCCCATGGAGCGTGGCACTCCCGAATTGGAACGAAGCATCTAAGAGTATCCCAGAGCGTGCTCCTAGATTTTGGGATCATGTTCCAAAGGGATCTCCCTGGACGCTCCCACTTGAAGCATGCTCCAGAGCTTGGGAGCGAGGAGGGGGGGGAGCTCCTAGTAACCTTGTTCCAGGGTAAATCTTCGTGTATATGTGTGATTGAAATTGTATTATTTTTTGTTTTAAGAATCTGTGTGTGCATTGCATTGTTGTAAAAGGTTTAAAAACTTACATTTGGTATCAAAGAAATTATTGGCTTAAGGGGGACACCTTTGTGGCTAGGGGTTTGGCTTACATCTTTGATAAACCGTGTTACATTGGGAGCTCTGCAATATCAATTCTTGTGGTGAAAAGAAATGGCAAGTAGTTCAAAAATAGAGATCAAAAAATTTAATGGGCAAAGTTTTGAGTTGTGGAAGATCTGTTGGTAGACAAAGATCAATTGGTTGTTGTAGATCTAGGTACTACACCTAAAACAACCTCAACAAAAGAATAGGAAAAGTTGGATCGAAGGGAAGAGAGCACAATTCAGTTGTGTCTCTCATATTCAATATTATTGAATGTGTTAGGGGGAGCTACAATTGTTGATACTAAGAGGGGGGTGAATCAGTATCAAGTACAATTTAAAACCGTTTTCAACTTATACTTAAACCATTCAACTATATCCAATGAGCAATGAACAATAGTATAAGAGTTGCACCAATAACCACAAT
>JASDQU011102456.1:16978-28890 GCA_032191745.1 Picea mariana | reverse complement strand
CTTTGAGCCACTTGGTTCTCCTCGGATTTCGATTGGGTTTTCAGCAGGAACCCTCGTCATCTCTATGAGATCTAGGTCATTCTGCAACTGATCAATGACTCTTTATGCCTCTGCCATCAAGAGAAATCCCCTTGTCTATTCTTCTGGTGTCAAGAACAAACCTCTTATTTTCTCCTTTGTTGCCTATGTTTATCTGTTTTATTCCCTAGCTCTGAGGGCCTCTTGAGCCGACTTCTATATTGTTTCCACCTATTCATCCACACTCATGGCCTTGAACCTGGTCATTTTTGGGTTGGCCATCCTCTGCACCACCTCGTCCCAGTCCTGGGAGTTCTCTTTGAAGACTTCATTCTCGAACTTATCGTGAGCATACGGCCAGTAGGATAACACCTGTGGAGCATGTTGTAGGACCAATATTTTTGGATCGTGCTTGCGGAATCGACATGTCGGGAACCTGAATTTGAGTTCGCTCATCCCTTGTTGTTTGGCTTGAGCAGTATCCTTTACCAAATATGATCCAGATTATTTTCGGTACGAAATATGAGAGGAGATATAACACAAAAATATAACATAGATATATCGGAAATATAACAAGAGTCACAGATATACAGTAACACACGATTTCTATTAATGAAATAAATGTACAGAGACTGTAAAAATACAGCGTGAAAGACTCGCTAGAATGGTGGCAGCTTATCTTTGAGAAGAGATGTGACGGCTACTCGCATTCGCAAGAAGATGATTATTACAATGAGGCTCTAAAGGTCCTTTTTAACATAAAGAAAATCCAAAACCCTAACTCTGAAAGGATGAAAATCCAAAAGGTTTGCGGGCCCTGATGGAGGTAGTTGATACGTCAACTTCCCAGTGGCGTAACTTTTGCATATGATCTTCGTTTGGGGCACTTGATACACCGTTAGAAATATCTATCTGAGGACTACAAATTTTTATGTTAGCAACATCAAATGAAGAATGTTGTTGCTCCCCGTTTTCCCAAAAAATGTCATTTAGGGCCTCAAAACGGCCCTGGAAGTTTGGGACCCGAAAAAACTGCTAAAAATAGTAAATTACCAAAATTGCCAGAAAATTGTTTTGAGCCAGTTGGAAAAGGTGGGTGTCCATCGATATCCACTTGGATCAAAATAGAACCCTACATGGAAACTGTAGGGTATGAAATCTCATTCTTGTCTTTGACCAGTGTGGCATTGTATCCCTGGAGGATGGTCTGATAAAAAAAATCTCCCACGACGAGTCAGTCTGGGACATGGGATGGTAGGAGATGTGGTGCTCTGGTGGCCTCGAGCACCCTGATGTAGATTGTGCGCTAATCTAGGTATCAATGGCATAACTTAGCTATCATTTTCTTGGTTGTCGTTGATAGCCTAGGGAATTCCTTCTTAAAAATAATAAAATAGATGTGGGTGATGAATTCATCACAGATGAGGGAGTAATATTTCTTGTACTTGTTTTCCCATAGCCTGTTGAAGTAGATGTGGAATGGGATATCTGCAACATGCTAGCTCATATTCATGCCAACAAAGATGTTGTTAGCGCACATGACATTGAGTAGGTACGAGGCCATGTAGAAATTTTGTGCCTCTCCTTCCTTCGACATCTGAGCCTATTGCACACAGATGGTTAATTGTTTGGAGATTATTTCTCCCCAGTTGAAACTGCTCCCGGCGATTGCAATTGTGTATGCCAAAGGCATCCATGCTTCTAAAAACTTAGAGAAATCCTTTTCTTTGTATAGCTGGCAAATGAGAGCCATCAAATAGATGTATGGATCCCTCAGGTTGATTATCCCGTACCATCCATTGCTCTGATTGGTAAATTTCTTGTCTTCCCTCCATCATGAATCCATCAATCGACTGGTGTCATGGAATTTGTAGAACTTCACCACGAATTCTATGTTGAGACACTCCTCTAGCTCCCTGAGCTTGTAGTATTTTTGGACCTCTTTCGAGAGGAAAACTACAACGCACCCACCATTCTCATCGTTGATAAAAAAAATATGCCCATCCGTGTGGTTGATGAACCACCTTAGGACCTCTATGCAGGGGAAAATGGGGGTTTTTCTTGCCACCATGTGTAAATACGACTGTCGGATGTTGAGGAACATATGCTCATCGAGCGCCCTTATGTCTGGGTCGTTGTGTTGGATATACTCTGGGCATTCTTCTCTGTTGATCATGTTGAAGAGATCCCCCCACTATGGGAGTGCTACCTTGGACCCAGACCTTACCTTTGTATCCCCAAAGGCCGGAGGCTGGATGAAAACTTTATTTTTTGTTGTTTTGACGACAGGATTCACCCTAGGGTTATGAGTGAAATTTCAATAAATCTGTCGTCGAATATTTAGAGGAGTTGGAACTCAAATTCATCGTGGGCTGATAGCGGAGGCACAGGTGGTGATGTGGTCTATCGGCTATTTTAAAAATGTTTTTTTAATTGGTGCACGAGGTAGAAACTAATGCGGGATCGGGTATTAATTAGTTCCTTCAATGTCTAAAATCCGATCGTATCTAACGCTGAAATTGTCTCGTCGTGTTTCTCTTTCAGTAGGTCGATCGGGGGTCGGGATTGTGCTATGAACATTTTCGTTGATACCCTCCTGCAAATATTTGATGCCAATTGATCTTACCGTATAGTGCTGACGTGGAAAAGATGACTCAGAGGTGTGACTAGGTCCTAGGGAACCAAGAATGACTTTAGATAGAACTAGACCATACGACCCTCTTACCCGGTAAAGACACGTGGAATTCAAGACTAGTGGCTTCATTCACTCATGTCATTCGGAGTTGGGACTTTATTTCAATTCATATGTTTCTAAAACCAAAACCTAGATTTTTGATGTCGAAAAGTGTTAAGGATCGGTGATCGACGATAAACCTACCCAAGTGCTTTTGGATCGACTTCCTCGAAAAAGTCCTGATGTTGAAAACGCATCAGGGATCGGCGATCGGGGATAACTTTATTGTGGTCGAAATGTTTGTTGTGATCCTTCTGTATTTTCCCCGATCCCGATAAAGTGCGTCGGGCGTCAACTATCAGCGATTTATTTTCATCTTTTGTTAATGTCTGTCCTCCTCATATTTTACCAATATTGGGATCAGCTATCTCTTTGAACTTTTATGTGAATAAACTATTTAAACCCAAACCGCCTTCTATCGATGCCGATGAGGAACGGCGATTGGAAAATTTTGTTTTCATGTGATTCCTTTACTTTCTTGAATTCTTTCCGACGTCGAACCTTAGCGCATTAGGTGCAGTGTTTGGATGTCGATTCTTAATTCAGGTGTTAAGGTATTTTATTCATGGGGTTTCACAAGTTCAAACAAACTTGAATAGGTGATGAGAGTCATGAAAATAAACAAAGACAAAACATTTCCCAAAATGAAATCTAGTTAGACAGTGCAGAAAACAAGTGGTACCCAAAAATTGACAAAAAWWTTGATAAGGATTTTTAGGGTGTGTTGAGTGATCAACACCATGAACACTTCAGATCTGAGGCAATGCTCGAGATATGTACAACTTAGACTACATTAAAGGCCTTTCTATCTACTRCATGTACAAAGGCATGACTCAGCTCTKCTCAAGTCTTACAACATTTAATTGCATTAAATTTACATTTTAAAATTTTAAAATGGGAGGGTTGAGCCTCTCCCTTCCTTGAATGTGCTTTGAAGTGMTAAATAGTTGGCGTGTTGCTGAGGTGGAGYAATTCTTCTGCATCATCGTACATACACATGGACATATCATACTTCCAGATCCTCCTTCCAAGKATATTGTTGCCATCCTTATGACAAGCCTCATAGGGACACTCAACACTGAGCTTCCCTCTCAATTGAGAGCTTGCAGTCATAGTACCCTTTTAAGCATGTATACACATATTTGTATATATGTAGGTGCATCTCTTTCACCTTTTTACCTTGTCTATTCACATTGATATTTCAGTTTTTATTATTAGTGTTCTTTAGTGAGGGATTACAGTCAATCATATGGCTAGTCTCACAGACATAATTCATATTGGTGTTTCCCTCTCTACATGGAAATAATCAACAAGGGTCACTCTTTCCCTTTCTATTGTAACTACCTTCCATAATTCATAATTTAGATAGATAGTTATTGTATCACTCAAGGCAGTAAGATAACCACTTCTAGTCTCTTCTTCATGCCTCAATTCATTATTGGCCAATATATCTCTACAAGGGAATATTTTCTTAAACTCCCTCTTATAGCTTATCTGAGTATACCAAGCTATATCCATATGGCTATCATCCACCCCCGGATGTCTACACAATCCACTAGTCATCCAAAGGTGTTTTGACACCTTCTTAAATCAGACCCTGCATCGATCTCTCATTAATCCTTATAGTTCTATCTTATTAAGGTAATAGACCGCAACATTATCAACATTTCATTAATCCTTCGATCGTCAGGAATCATAAACATGTACAATGTTTAATCCTTCAGTAGAGAAGTAATTATTACTGCTACAGATCCTTTCAATCCATTCACATCCAAGTCTTGCTATTAGTTCCCATAAGTATAATCCCACTAATGTAGGATTGGTTATCATTTCCCAAAGAAATGATGGGCTTCCTCTACCACAAACTATCATGATTCAATCTCATTGGGTAAAATCCCAACTGAATTTCAACCTGCATCCTTCTCCTTAATGAACTTATGCAGACAATTTTCATACGACAATGATACTCTCAACAGGMTCATTTTAGCCTTGGYAAACTAGTCTTATGACTATTCTCCAGTCCATCCAGGATTGTGTCTGAATCATGCTCTRCCAGATAGGGTAGGGTAGTATTCCCTCTCCCTTAAAGTTTTCTAAGAAATAATAATTACTTGATTCTTTCATGATCCCAAGAAGGACAAGTGTTGTTTCCATGCTCTGATACCAATTTATAACACACCCGACCCCTAAGTACCCTTTTAAGGATGGGGAAACAAATTTTKTCTCACTCAAATCATCTCGAATTATCTCTCTAAGATGATTCATTCTCTTCTACTTGCTTGTAGCTCTCTAACGACTATTACCAGGCTCTAAACTGACCTCTGCTTTACCACTTATGGCTTCCCGAAGTTCTTTGGGTGTTCATTGGTTGAGGGCCACATGGCGCCCACGTGGCTTCATCTCATGTGTACCATCTCTAGGTTCCTACCTCCCGCCAGGAAGCTCCATCCATCAACCAATCTAACGAATGGGCTTAATCCTCATCTAATACATAGGCTAGCAGGGAATTTAGCGTTCGACGTTGAATGTCCCCTTTCTTTCATGCGCTCTTGTCCTCCAGAGTCTCAAATTCCCAAACTCCTGAGGTTTTGCCACGTAGCTCCAGCCTTTGGCCCTTTTGGGAGCATACATTCTAACATCCCAAGTCTCTCAGAGTTCTGAACTTCCGAACTCACAAAGTGCTACCACATAGCTTCATCCTTCGGGTATTTCAAATTATCCTCAACACTACACTCCAAACCTCCGGAGTCCTGAAATCTCAGAATCTCTTCACATGGCTCCAGCCTTCGGGCCTTTCGACTTAACCACGATGTTGCATCCCAAACCTCCGGAGTCCTGGACTCTTGAAGTCTCGGGTACTCCACCAATATTTGGTCGAGCATTCATGCTCCAGGGGAATGACACACTATAAAGGCCAGGGGTGACACGTGTCCTTGTCAGGGAGTGGCATGTGTCATGTTCTAATGGGAACATAGGGCCTACAAAAACATACAAATCAAGGTGACATGTGGCACGTCAATCATGGGTCCACGTCACCTTGGATGATGTCACTGTGCCATGTCACTCTAGACTTATGGCCTTCATATGCCCTTAGTTCTCACGGTCAAGGTGTGTCCATGTAATCCCTGAATCTACGGCCTTCGTTACTTCATAACTTCAGCGTTTAGGGAATCCACGGTGTGACTTACTCCTTGCTCCCAATGTGTTCAGCGTCGAGCTAACCATGGTTTATATCTAATGGTCAGGGGAGATCTCGAAGCATCCTCAGATCAACAGTTCACGTTACTTTGTGATGGGTAAATGGATCAAGGTTTAACGATGGGGCAAGTCTATCAGCCACGGTTAGGGAGACCACCAGGCATCAGTCAACCTCATGGGTAATCGTAACTACCAGTTTCCTTCGACCTGTTTACAAATGGTAAGGTCGAAACACCCTGGAGCTCTGAATTCCTGGAGTTATGAAGTCAGAAAGGCTCAGCTCCTTTCGGGCCTAGCACAAGGTTCCCAAACCTTGGTCACATGGGTCCTTCGAAAAATCTCATGGGATGTGCGCTAACCTCTTATCCGTGAATTTGTTAAGGCCATGAGCATGATCTTATGGTCTCTTGGACGATTGGGTTGAAGGAAACGCCTTCCTTTCACAGAGCTTAAGCTCTAATTCAGGGAAGAGGTATTTTTGAAGGATCAACAGGGTTGTAGTAGTCTCATAGATTCTGCCCCGACTCCAAAAATGTGAGGTTGTTCCTCGAGAAAACACCTTGAATATTTTCCAACCATCCCAGAGGCCAAAATTTCCATCTTACAACCATTCTAATGCAACAATTTATAGAAGAACAGTACACCTTAATTTCACGAGTGGCATAATTTATCACAATCACAGACATTCAAATTATACAATACAATTTAAGTGCATAGGGTATATGAAGTACTTATCTATTACAAGTTGTAGTCAACCAACCGAATGTGGGTGTTTGCCTTTCCACCCAACCATAGGCTTAGAGTAATTCATTCTTATCACTCTGGCCAACCCCATGCCAAGCCATGATATCACTAGGGAACCTTTGCAGCCTCTCAGAGGCTCTCTCTCTCTGTCACAGCCTCTACGAGGTTTATCACATGCTCCCTCAGCATCAAGCTCGTGATCTTCTTCTCAGGTCATGTCTTATGCGTATCCTCTGTTGTATATTCTTCCTTAGGTGAATCTTTTTATTTTTCTCTCCCCACGCATGTATTCCTTGCACGCCCTTTTTCCTTCTCAAGAAGGTTCTGGCCCTATCATGTTCCTTTTGTCAGAAGGAAACTCGGGTCAGTCTAGGACTACAGGAAAAACTACCCTCTCTGGTACTTTGGGATGATAGTTTTATGTCTCCCCAACCAGACCCCCCATGCTTCCATTCATTGGGGTGGTTGATTGTTCAACCACTGGTACATATTTCATTAACTGATTCTCCCTTGAAATCCGGATGAGGCTTATTGTTTCAACAAAGAGCATTTGGGTCATTTGACATAATGAACCCACTCTACAGTTTCCTCTCCCTTTCCTCTAGTAATATCATAGTCAGTACTTCAAGGCTTCACCCCCCACAGTCAGTGAATGGAAATATAAACAATAATACATTTACATTGTTCACGTGCCTTAGCATGGTAATCATAATTAATGATTAATTACAAGATGGGGGAAACAGGGGTATTACAACTATATGGTCGAGACTCACAGAGAGCGTGACATTTCCACATATATCATTGTCCTAAAACAACATCACAGACTTCAAGTGGGGAAACATCACATAGTACTTTATCCTTAAAGGGCTTGATGTCGTAGGATAGGCAACATTGTTGGTTGACGCAGATGTCTCGTCCCCGTCTCAACCATCCGATGGTGTATTGTTGCGGGTGTGGCATCGTTCGAATCTTCAATATCTTGAAAACCTTGGCTGAGATTAGGTTCTTCTGACTCCTACTATCAACAATGAAATGTAGTGGGGTCCCCCTTACCCACATCTGCGAGTGGAATAGGCACTCCCCCTCCTCGGGCTCCTCTGGTTCTTTTAGTTCCATTGTTGTTGTCGCAATGGTAGTAGTGGGTTCTACACCGATGATCTATTTCACTTTATTGTTCTCTGAATCAAATTCTGAGTCAAGTTCTGATTCTTTTTCTTTGAGCTCGGCAACCAATGACTGTTTTGAGTGACATTCATTGTTGTTGTGCCAGGGTATTTTGTGGAACTCACGCCACTTTTCGGTGTCTTTCTTAGAATTCTCATTACCCTTCTTTGCCTATGCCTTGGACTGGCTCTCTTGAGGTCAGTATTTCATGCTCTATCCTTCATTTGTAAGTTAGGGTTTCATTTTTCATACTTTTTTTATGGCATATTTGCAAACCTAAACTCTCGCTTACTTCGTTGCTTGAATTTTTGCTCAATTTTGACTACACATTGATAAGTATCTCCCAATGAGGAGATGTCCAAGAAATTCATTTACGTTTGGATGTACCTATGTAGACCACTGTGGTACTTCAAAACTAGGTGTCACTCAGATTCTTTCATACCCATATTTGATCGAAAGGTATGAAATATGTTAGTGTACTTTGGCACTGTCTCGCCTCTTTTCTTACGTAGAGTCGTCCATCTCATGTACTAGTCATCATAGTTTCTAACAGGGTAGAAATCCTCCTTGAGGGAATCTACAAAGGCTTTCCAAGTGGGTTCTCTCCCAAATGGCATAGATTCATCTACGATGTGCCTCTCCCAGTAACCTTCCCACCAAGATCTAACATGGGGAAGGGCTTTAAGGAGTGTGAAGGTGATATTTTCACTCTCTAAAAAAAAATTGACAAAGCAATAACCTTCTAGAAGATTCAACCATTTTTCTCAAGAATCTACATTTATCTGGCCTTCAAATAAGGGGATATCAAAATTGAATTATACATTAAAGGGCATTGTACCTCTGAAATGGTTGCTTGTCGAAGATGCCTCGACTTCCATTAATAGTCATTGTAGGATCTGAGCGAAGTTTTCCATCATCTTGTTCCTTTTTCGTGCGAGGGATTCCTCGAGCAAAGTGTTGAAATGATCTCCTACTCTGTTATCTCTCTTCTCTCCTGCAATGTGAGGTCTCTTGGGATGGCGAGAGCGGTTTTCCTCAAGCAAACCTAGCTCGAGACACAACTGTTTATACCATGACCTCGTTGGGGACATGCACTGAGAAACGACAAGGAGAAGAGTGCTCTGATACCACTGATATGGATTATGTTGAGAACGAAATGAGATACAAATGAAAATATAGCAGAGAACATAGAAATACAATGAAACCCAACTTCTATTAATGAATATAATAGAAAAACACTATAGAACACAAACTAGCTAGAATGGTGGTAGCTTATCTCTGAAGAGAAAGAAATGCTTGGCTACACTTCATTTGCAACAAGCTTTACATCACATTCCATTTCATTCTTAAAGGACCTCCTTCACCTCAATTATATATGAGAGAGTGAGAAGAGAATAATTCCTATGATGCATGTGGGATAAATTGGTCCATGTTTACAAAATTCCACAGGCATGTAAAACACTAGAACTTCTCGAGCTATCAACCATCCTAGTACTACTCTAACCGAAGTGCGCTTAACTGCATAGTTCTAATGGGATCCAATGCATTAGTGTTATGCTTTAGGCATGTACATAATACCACTAGGAAATCATTACATGATGTTTATAATTAAAAAATGGAGATGGAATTACATTACATTCCCCATCAAAAGGGTGAATATCATGGTTTATCAAAACCACATGCTCAAAAACATTAAATCAATGGAAAAGGTGGATGGCCACCAAGATCCACATGGATCATGCTTTATTAATAACTCTCCTAACAATGATTTTCCCTTGAGTTCCCAGTAGTGAGATTCCTAGTTACATGTGCCAAAGAGACCTCGATAAATTAATGGAATGTCTAAAAGACTAAGAGAAGTGAAGGGTACATTCATTGGGTTGGGTGGGTCGAGAGGAAGAGAGTTGGTGGAAATTGGGATAGTTGTAGGAGAATTCCAATGGGTTGTGGGATTATCTAAGTTGTGAGAGGAAAGTGAGAGACTCCTTCGTTTTTGGATCCCTAACCCCAACCCTCGGGTGACTTGCTTTTGAGATCCGGAACAAGAAGTCTAAGGTTGGGTGGAACGTTCGTCCCAAGCAGAAAGTTGCACAATTGTTTTAAAAGATAAGTTTTTTTATCATGAATCTAAGTTATATTACGAGTTTAATTGTTGTGTGTTCACTCTTTATTTGAGAATGATTATGTTGTTGGTTGTATTTGAGTTTATTAATCGTATTCATGTTTATTTTAGAATGTTGTATATGCATTTAGTTAATGTTAAAATCTATATTCTTTGGGTAGTTGGTGATCCAGGTGGATATTGGTGGCCACCCACCTTTTCCAACTGGCTCAAAACAGTTTTCTCGCAATTTTGGTAATTTACTATTTTTAGCAGTTTTTAACTTCTGGGGCCATTTTGAGGGCCTAAATGAAGGTTTTTTTGGATATAGGTTCTCAATGATATCCAAAGGATTTGATTGAGCCCCAAAAATGAATCTCCTCGACGATACCTTTCCAATGAGCTATCGTGCACCCAAAACGGAGATCATATGCCAAAGTTACACCCTCGGGAAGTTGATACACCAAACTACCCAAAACGGGGTCCACAAAACTATTGGCTTTTCATCTTCTGGGGTTAGGGTTTTGGATTTTCTTTATGATAAAAATTCCTTTGGAGCATCATTGTAAAATCATATTCTTTTGAATGCGATTAGTCGTCACATGTCTTCTCAGAGATAAGTTGCCACCATTCTAGCGAGTCTTTCACTCTGTATTTTTACAGTCTTTGTACATTTTCGCTCATTAATAGAAAATTGTGTATTTTTATATCTTTGTGTTTATAGTTGCATCTCTGATACATTTTTGTTATATTATTGGATATACGAGATATCTTTGTACATTTATTTATTATATCTCCACTCTCATTTCATGCCAAAAATAATCTGGATCAATGGTATCAGAGTATGTTGCTCTTGATCGATTTTTTTTTCAGTGCATATCCCCGGCGAGGTTCGAGTATAGAAAGTTGGGTCTCGAGCTTGTCTCTATTTAATACAATCTCTCTCGCACACCCAAGAAACCCTCCATGGAGGAAGAAAATAAAAACGACAAAGTAAACAATTCTATCAATATGTTGCTTGAGCAAGCTCTCGCGCGACAGAGGGACGAAATGATGGAGAATTTTTCCCACATCTTCAATGTTTGTCGATAGAAACAGGTGCATATTCATCAAACAACCACTTTGGAAGCACCTCTCCTTTCAAGGTACAAGTTAATTTTGACATTCTTGTATTTGAAGGTCAAATAGATGCGGATTCCCTAGACAAATGGTTAAATCTGTTAGAAGGTTATTTCTTTGTTCACCATTTTTTAGACAAGGAAAAGATCACCTTTTCACTCCTTAAAGCTCTCCCCCATGTCAAACATTGGTGGGAAAATTATTAGGAGCAAAGTTCCACAGAAGAGTCTAGAATATATGGGGCCGATCCCACTTGGGATTTTTTTGTGGACGCAATAAAGGAATAGTGTTATCCTATTGGAAACTATGAGGAGAAGTATATGAGATGGAGCACACTACGGCAAGAGAGGGGCCAAGCAGTTTCGGAGTTCACCAATACCTTTTTATACCTTGTGAACCAAGTTGAGTATCAAAGACTCTGAACGAAATTTGGTTCTAAAATACCATAGGGCTCTACACAGATGTACATCCAAACTGAAATGGATTTTCTGGACATCTCATCGCTCGGTGTTGCTTATCGATATGTTGTTAAAATCGAGCAGAAATTTAAGCACCAAAACAAACAGGAGTTCGGTTCTGCAAATTTGCAACAACCAAAGTATGATAAATATGGCCCTAAAAAACAACTTCCTGAAAACCAGTCTAAGCCATAGGAAAATAAGGGTCACAAGAAGACGAAGAAGGACACCGAAAAATGGTGTGATTTCCACAAAAGTCTTTGGCACAACACCGATGAATGTCTCTCAAAACAATCATTGGTGGCCAAGATCAAAGACAAAGAGCCGAACCCTGGTTTAGAATCTGATACTGAAAATACTGGTAAAAGACAGATCA
>JASDQU011102455.1:25598-40047 GCA_032191745.1 Picea mariana | reverse complement strand
GCCTATTTAAGTATACTATGATATAATATTAATAGGTGAGGTTCCCTATAATAAAAATCATAATGTTTATTTTTAAGCATCTCCCAAAGCCTATTTGATAAATGTTAAAGGTTCAAAAGTTGTTCTTGACATGGTTTAATACACTTTGGTTAATTCATAAGCAATGATGATTACTTATTATTCTTCATTTTGTTGACATGGCACTTATCACACAAGAAAACTATGGGATCTACACTATTATTGGTTGCACATGCAAAAGAGGTTGGAATTATTATTATTCATGCAAATGAAACATAAGTTTGGCAATAAGAAAAGCATGTTTTATATATTGCATATATATAAAGGTTTTATCATGCATATATAGTGATCACCTTGCTACAAAGTCATGGTATATTAAGTCAAAGGATTATTTTACAAGTCGATTTGGTTCTATATGGAAACAAATTATATTATGGAATGATGTATGTTTCAAATTATGGGAAAAAGGCTTGTGTTTGGTTTGTGTTAACATCTAAGTGGCGCTTATATTGTTCATGGTTCAAATTTTAGTTTATATGCCATATTGTATACACATTACATGGAATTTGATTTATATAAAAAATGATTAAACCCTAGATTTTTGTGTGAGTGACAACTCGATTAGTTATGTGAAGTGATAAGCTAGAATTTATATTGATGATTAAAAGGTTGATATGGCACATGGTTTGGTGCTCACTTGGTATTTGATTCAACATGTGATTGGTTAGTATGGCATATGTGAATTGTTGAAGTGTTATGTGGCATGCTGGTGAGAATTTGTTTTTGGGCCCAACATGATGGGATGGCCATGAGATTAATTTTTCAAGGACATGGGTAATTACTCCACAATCCCGCTTATACCACCCTTTGTCCTTGTCCTTGTTCATTTTGTTGGATGTTGTTTGGAGAAGGTATAGTTCGAGCATGGTATGGAAGCTTAGCCCCTGGTAGTTTTTGAAATTGTTTTCACCTATCATGACTGGCATTTAAGCACTCAAGCTCAGGTATGAAAAAAAACAACTTGTTAAACATTGCTTGCGTATATGTTTCACAGTAATAGTTTAATAGTGGATCTATGTTTGATTGGTTATGGGTATATTGTTATTTTCCCTACCTTTTTTCTCTGAATGTATAAATGGTTAAAGGGTTTTTGTAATGGTTGCTTTATGATAATGGTTATGTTCACATCATGCACTTTTTCACTTTCCATTTATCATTCATAAGTGTTTAAGAGAAATCCATATGCTTAAGTTGTGAAATGAGATCAAGGCATGAGTTTTTGTAATGGTTGATTGTTGTCTAGTATGTTAACTTTCAAAGTTCCTTCATTTAACTAAAGAAAGGCATGGTTTCAAACCCTGCTAGTCATTTCTTGATATGGGTCTTGCATTGTTTTAATGTTATGAGTTGGAAAATTTCATATGCACCATCATTTGTTATTTGAGCAAGTTTTTTAACCAACATATAATTGTTGTGTAAATTGCCTAAGTTGGGTTTGTTTCAAACTTGTGACTTCAACCGAGTTTTGAATGGATGACTAACAGGTTGGTTTAATTACATAACCAAAAAAAAATATGGTTAATGTTGGGTTTTGAACACATGGAAGAAAGATATTTGTTTTGAAATGATTCAAGGGTTTATACAGGTTGTTTAACCAAGCATTTGAATTTTGTTGTTAAATACGAGACTCAATTTGGTTCTTGGTTGTTGTTTGCATTATAGGTTTTGAACCTGTGAATATAATGGTTTTTGAAGTTGATTAAATTTTTCCATAGGCCATTTGTTTTGGTTGTCACCAATTGAGAATTTGGATGGGTTCCAGTTGTTTTTAGTTTCAAACCTGCACCATGTTCTAGATAGTTCATTTTCAATTTGCATATGTATTACTCCATAAATAAACAGAGTCAACCCTTGGTCCTAGTCAAATTTTGAGTTTAAATATTTTATGTAAATAAAAACTTTAAATGGTGATGCGTAGACCTTGTGTGTTGATGAGTCGAAGTTGGGTTTGAACTTGTGACCCTTTAATTGTTGGTTTGGTTTTTTGAATGGGTGAATGAAAAGGGTTATCCAACAAAATTTCTACTTGATTTGAGTTTCAAACTCATGGCATTTGATGACTATTTGAGTTGATTTTGAAGGGATTTATGCCATTTTTTGCGCCCTTGTAGCTTATAAAAACATGAAAGGAATTTTGGCCATAAGCATGTAGACATGAGTTTATTTCCTCGTTCATTATGGTTTTCTAAGTTTCTAACTCACATTTATGTAAAAGGTAATTGTCTTTGTGTTAATGTTTCATAGAAACATGCACAAGAGATCTAGATAAAGCAAGTACAAACAAATATTATCAAGAAAGGACAAGAGATTCAATAAGGAAGAATGAGAAAATATATTCACACTACTCCAATGAGTTTATCAATGAATTAATGATTGATTGATGATGATCAATATGATACAATGAATGAGTGGAATACACTCATATATAGGACATAACATTCCATAATTAAGAAAATAAATCAAGCAGTTAGATTTCCTTGGGAATGCATCCATGCATAATAGTGATGGTCTAAATAGAAAGTCCTAAAATAGAACTAGTTAGTTAACTCCCAATGAACTAGTGTGTCGAAAATAGAAATTTCTCTAACACCCCCCTGAGAATCACTATGGAGTAAAAAATGAGTCTCGACAAATAGGCCATATTAGGTACTCATGTACAATGAAATTAATGAACACTGAATAAAAATGAGCAAAGAGGGAAAACCTCGTGGTAACAACCCCCCCTCAAAAGACAATGAATCAAAATAAGAAAATAATAGATGAGATCCACCATGTGGTAGGTAGACAGTCTCCAAAACCAAGAAAAATGACAAGTCAATGAAGCATGATATGATGATGATAGATCATAATTTGCTTCAATGAGTGTGATGAAAATGTTGTGGCTCATACTAGTTGAAAAAATGAGATATCTCCAATCATTAAGGCACTAGCTTACACTAATATGGTCGAGTTAGTGAGAGTGCTTCCAAAACATAGAAGCAAACACCATAAAAGTCATCAAAATAGTGATGAATGGAACTGTAAAGGCGACATAATCAATAAATTCAAGAGAAATGAGAATGGTTCCCATGTATCATGGATGAAACACATCTGTAAGATGTCCTCAAACAGTTGCTCCAATGTTGGCACGACCAATCATCAAGCAAACCACAAAAAATCCTCGGAGTTAGTACCTTTCCAAGATGTTGTTGTATACGTCTCTTCATCAATGAGTTGAAAGAAGAGGAATTGACAAAAGGTTGAGGATACCTGAAAGGAAGACAACGTTGTCTCTGATCATGATGTCGAGGATGTCGATAGTGGAGGATGTAGACCATGTAGTTGTTGTTGAAGATTCTGTTGGTGCCAAAAACTATGATGATGGTGTTGGAGAGTCTGATAATGGAAACTCTAATACTAAAGTTGGTGTTGAATCTGGATGTGAAATCTCTGAAGTTGTATCAATAAGAGATGTAGGTGGTGATTTTTGCAACTCAACAATAGAAGAGTCATCTTGTGTGATGGACTCTTTTGATTGAAAAAATTGAGTCTTAATGGTTGAAATATTGAGACAAATTGCTACTGGAAATGAAGTCCCAACAAAACCAAGTCTGGATTTTACTGATCCCATCACAGATTGAATTGGATGTACAATCCCCTTTCCATTCTTACCAAGGCCACCACCAATGTATCCCATATTATGCATCAATTTTGACCCAAAACCATGAGTGTACAACTCAAAATTTGGTGAAGGAATCTCAGTAGTACTTATCAATGCAACAACGACATCAAAAGAAAGAGACTATTGCATATCTTTCTACAAACAAACAATAATGTCTTCCTTCTCTTTTAAATCAGCCAAAAAATGCTCATTGAAAAGAGTGAATTTATTGTCCATCGCATTAATGCGGGTGGTTCAAGTATCAACATGAGCTTCTTGATCCTCCATTAGACTCCCAATGAGTCCCAAATCATTGGAAAAACAGGTACACATGTTTTGAAGACAAATATTAGATCTCTCTTATTCACCTCGAAGTTTGCTAACTTCTTTGACAAGTTTTAGATTCATACTTTGAAGGGTCAATATAACTACATATTTTTCCTCCATTACAATGATTSTCTCCCAACTRAGTTTGARAAACYCCTAAAATTTTAATCTYAATYTGCAAGTGAAAAWWTTGAGAAATCAYTGTAGAAAGKGCACATCAAATGGAAAATTTGTATCAATTTSAGGAGGCSATATTCCAACTTCCTTTCTRAGTAAATGGTGAGDAATTTCRMMAAAYGGTTGAAAATCCACTTGCADAATGGRTYGAYTTACTTCTCAYGCWGGTTGTKTCCKCAKAAAGTTAACATTTTGGGAKAAATCATTGCAGAAAGGTCACTTTAAATGGAAAAATCATATCAGTTTCAGGAGGCAATATCCCARCATCCTTTCTGAGAAAACAGTGAGKAATTTATCCAAACGGTTGAAAAAACACTTGCAGAATGGGTCAATTTACTTCTTTTGCGGGCCATTTCCTCAGAAAGTTAATATTTTTGGAGAAATCACTGTAGAAAGGTCACTTTAAATGGAAAATTTGTATTAGTATCAGGAGGTGATCTTTCGGCTTCCTTTCTAAGCAAACAGTGAGGAATTTTTCCAAATGGTTGAAAACCCACTTGCAGAATGGGTCAATTTACTTCTCTTGTGGGTTGTTTCCTTAGAACATAACATCCCATAATTAAGAAAATAAATCAAGCAATTAGCTTTCCTTAGGAATGCATGCATGCATAATAGTGATGGTCTAAATAGAAAGTCCTAAAATAGAACTAGTCAATTAACTCCAACTAAACTAGTGTGTTGAAAATAGAAATTTCTCCAACACTTTGAACTCGAAATCCTGGGGTGATATATCATTCAACTATCTAGTTGTATTTTTTATTTTCGTTATCTACGAAACTATCATGTTTTCTCTTTTGACAGTGTTCTCTTATGACTATGGTTGACATACTACAACATCAAGATTATTTATCGCACAACGTGCTTCTGTTGATTGTGACCTCTCTTGAAAGTTATGATTAGTACAATTAATATGGCTAATACCAACACCTCTATTAAACAATTTATACTATGACTTGATAAAAAACTAGGATATTCATAAATTGTGAYAGTTGAAAGAGACATTGGTGAAATATGGYAGCAATATGATGCACRGAATGAAACTTTTGATGTACAAGTTTTGAWTTTTTTTTMTTTTATYAGTAGGACCAAATCCTCACATAWTATGTCATTYTCCATACATTATTCCTAAAATTCCCAAATMATGTCTCATTTAATTCCAAACATTCTTCCCCTTGTTATATAAATAGAGAAAAACTTTATTGGAAAATAGGTATGAATGGTCCTTGAGCAGTTTATGACTTGAGTAAGTTATGGGACATTTTGATATACATAAAAGATATCATACAATGTTTACAGAACATGCTAATATGAATTTGTTCAGATTGAAAATGGAATAATCTATAAACAAAGTTGATATGGATTATGAACATTATCATGCATCCCTTTCATCATTTTCATTTTCCATAAATTAAAGTCCTCTTTCATTATTCCTTATCATTATAATTCATTTTACATTCATGTTCCCATTTTCAATAAGATCAATGGTAGTATAGGAAATATTTATAGTTCAAATATTGTAGAAAACAAGTAAAATGGGACAATTTATATTATTCATCATTGTTCCCCTTGATTCCTTTCATTTTTTCCTTGGTGTGCTTGATTGATTGGTTGATTCAGAGCCATTATTAAATTATATTTAAAGAAAAATGATATTTGATTATTAACATAATGTGACTTGTGTATACTAATTTCATCATTGGTGAAAATTTAGATGAGTTTCTTCAGCAGAGGAAGTAACCATTCTGAAAACAAGGGAAATAGAGGCAGAGGGCCCAATGCATTTTGGCAAAGAGGTAGAAATAAAAGGATGAGATTTTCCATCTAATTTTATGCAAATTATGAAGAATTTAACCAGTTGGTCCAAATTGGTTATTTAAACCTCGAGGGACACCCATCCTTCCAACCTCCTCAACCACTAGTCAGACCCCCTCTTCAGCCTCACCCGAGCATTGTAGATATCCCTAATAAACCCCATATGTAATCTTATCCCCCAGACATGATTCATGATCAAGAATTACCAATGAATCTGTGGGAAGAAGCAGTCAAGAATGCTTTGTATGTGAAAAACAGAAGTCCCCACAAAGTACTTGGGAACAAGACACCAGAAGAGGTGTTTACAGGTGAAAAACTAGAGGTCATCCACCTAAGGATATTTGGTTGTATAGTATATGAGCATTTCTCCAAGGACAAGAGATCGAAGTTGGACCCTTCATGAAAGAAGGGTATATTTGTTGGATACAGTGAGACATCAAAGGCATACAGATTTTACATCCATGGTCACCATCATATTGAGACTGGCAGAGATGTCACCTTTGATGAGGATAAAACTTTCAGTAAATCAAGACAAAATCATTCAGATGAGATTCATGATGAGGAACCTGAATATCCCAGATTTACAAATACATATGGAGGTGATGATGTTGTACTAGAAGATCATGATATGGAAGAACCACATATACCTACAGAATCATCCCAAGAAATGAATACCAGCTTGGGCTCGGTAAATTATTCAGGATGTAGAGAAGTATGGTGCTCCAAAGGAATCCTTCAGAGAAAGAAAGAGGCCACAACCTTACTCTAGTTATGTGGCATTTCTAAGTGACATCATTGATGCAGAGCCTACCAGTTATGAAGAGGATACAAAGAAGAAAGAATGGAAGGATTCCATGGTTGAAGAGTACTAGTCTATTGTAAAGAATGATGTTTGGTATGTGGTTCTGAGACCGAAAGAGAAGACAGTTGTAAGTTCCAAGTGGATTTACAAGAGAAAACATTCAGCAGTTGGAAGTATCGAGAAATACAAGGGAAGGTTTGTAGCATGTTCTTTCTCTCATAAAGGAGGAATAGATTACGAGGAGACATTTTCTCCTCTAGTGAGATACACTTCAATTAGAGCTATACTTGAAATAGTTGCAGTAAAGAAGTGGAAGGTACACCAGATGAGTGTGAAGACAACTTTTATGAATGGTGTAATAGACGAAGAAGTGTAGGTTTTGAGACACATGTATGCAGATTGAAGAAAACCTTTTATGAGTTAAAGCAAGCATCCAGAGCATGGTATGGTAGGATTGGCAGCTTCCTCATGAGCTTGGGCTTTACCAAGAGTAAAGAAAATTCCAACCTATACTTCAAGGTTGTGGATGGTGGACTAGTGATATTACTATTGTATGTGGATGATGTGTTTCTAACAGGAGACGAGAATATCATCACTGAGAGTAAGAGGAATCATGTTGTAGAATTCAAGATAAAATACCTAGGCATGATGCATTATTTCTTAGGTCTATAGGTATGGCAAAGACCGAGTGAGATTTTCCTTAACCAAGGAAAATATGTTGTTGAGATTCTGAAGAGATTCATAATGATGGATTGCAAGTCCATGCCTACACCAAGGGTGACAAATCTAAAGTTGTTTAGTGATACATCTTCATAGATAGTGGATGCCACCATTTATAGATAGATGATTGGTTCGTTGATGTAGTTAATGAACACGAGGCTAGATATATGTTTTTCGTTGAGCACATTGATTCATTATATGGTTGAGCCAAGAAGTGTTCACTTGGTTGCAGCAAAACATGTGATGAGGTACATGAAGGGTACAATTGATTATGGCCTCAAATATGCTTCAGATCGTGAGATAAACCTGCAAGGCTTTACTGATTTAGATTGGGTCAGTAGTGTTACAGACCATTAGAGTGCATATGGATGTTGCTTCAATATGGGATCATCCATGATCTCATGGCTCAGCAATAAGCAGACTAGTGTGGTGCTCAATACAACTAAAGTAGAGTATATAGCAGTGTGTTCGGCTAGCAGCGAAGCAGTGTGGCTTCAAAAGTTTCTTGCAAGATTGTTTGATCTTGAGTTAGAGGTGACTTGTATACGGTGTGACAACTAGAGTTGTGTGAAGTTGATAGAGAACTCAGTGTTCCATGACAATTCTAATCATATCAAGATCAGGTACCATTATATTAGAGATATGGTAAAGAGGGGAGCAGTGAAGCTCCAGTATGTCACTACATATGAGAAAATAGTTGACGTGTTGACCAAGCCTCTATCAAGAGTGAAGTTTTTTTACTTCAAAGACAAGCTTGGTGTGGTCTAGAAGGATGTCCCTAGTAAGAGGGAGTGATGAGTTACAGTTTCAATCGAGGGAAGCATCTTTAGCATGTGGCAGAAGCAACAGGTGATCATTCACGGGCATGTTACAGCTACTCCTATAACACACCCACTACGACATAATATATTTTTCACCTTTTTCTCTTTCCTTTTTCTCGAGGGATAGAATCCCCGAGTTCCTATGAGGTCCTAGCACAGGCTAGTCCTTCCTGTCGGGACCTTCCCTAAGCCAATCTGTCGGTTCTTTCATTGAAAACCCGTCTTGTACAACTCAGGTACCAAGTAAGGGCTTCACCTCCATGTTATCATTAGTTATGACCCTGGCCAAGCCAAGAGGCACCTTTCGCACTTCGCGACTCAACAATGCACGAGGGTCGAGTCTTTTGACTCTTCAAACCCTGAAACCCAAAGTCCTACCTTTGGGTGAGATCGATGGTTGTGAGTCTCTCCCCTGATCCGACGGTCCTAGCCATATCAGAACTTCGGTAACCAGGAGTTCAAAATGCAAGGGGGTTGAGTTTTTCGACTCTTCAACCCCTGAACCCCGAAATCATACCTTTGGTGAGATCGACGACTATGAGTCTCTCCCCTGATCCAACGGTCCTAGCCGTATCGTGACTTCGGTAACTGGGAGTTCAAAATGCAAGAGGTTCGAGTTCTTCGACTCTTCAAACCCCGAACCCTATTCACACTAAGCCGATTCAGAGTTTCTCACTCTGGGACTTCGTGACTTGCAAAAATGAGGGTTATCGCTCTATGGTTTTGCAGGTGCCAAAACATCGAAAAGCTGAAACCTATTCATACTAAGCTGCTTTGGGGTTTCGCACACCGAGGCTTCGTGACTTGCAAAAACGAGGGGTCCTGCCCTTTGGTCTTCCATGTACCGAAACGCCGAAGTGCTGAAAACTATTCCCGCTAAGCTGCTTCGGGGTTTTGCACACCGAGGCTTCGTGACTTGCGAAGACGAGGGGTCCTGCCCTTTGGTCTTCTTGGTGACAAAACGCCGAGATGAAGAAAACTATTCTCGCTAAGCTACTTTGAGGTTTCGCACACCGGGGCTTCATGACTTGCGAAGAGGAGGGGTCCTGTCCTTTTGCCTTCTGAGTGTCAAAACGCTGAAATGTCGAAGTATCTTCACGCTAAATCGATGGTCCAGGTCACTCTTGGATCAACGACCACGATCACGTCATGATTTTTGTGAATCGTGAGTTCATACAATCCTACCCTTTGACCACTCCAAGTCATGGGTCAACGAATGCTACCCGACTACCACACATCCTATGTCGATGGGTGGTTTCGAATTACTTCGAGACTTTCAGGATGTTGCCAAGTCTACCCTCTGGCCTATGTAAAGGTTAAGGTCGATGGGAAATAGAGCTCCGACAGATCCTACCGAGGGTTCCAGGGTAAATTATCCCTAGGTTTGGTGATCTAACTAAAGCCTTCCTAAATCGCCAAGCTATATACTCTACGGTAGGGGGTAAGGTAAAATCGTGGGTTTACTATCATAGTATCTCTTTCAAGGGACTTACTTCGACTCGGGAGTGCGAGGAAACTCCCCAGGAGAAGTGCCTTCGGGAAATTAAGCCAATGCATAGCGTGAGCCATGTAGATGGGGTCGTTCTCCAAAGCACGGACTCGTATCCTGAACCTATTCATTCTATTCATAGACTGATTATGGTCATATAAGTATAAGTATGGATCCATTGTTTCCAAATCAAAACACAAGTAAACACTTCCATACAAAAAACATTCAGGAGTGTATAAACATAAGCATGCATTCAGTTCAAAATATAAGACATAACACTTATCAGGTAACACCAGTTGTTTTGCGACTACTCAGAGGGGTGCTCGTTTCCACCCAACCGTAGGCTCAGTGAATCCAGATGGATTTACCATTAGGCACCCCTGAGCTAGACCACAATGCTTGGAGATTCAGTCTCCTATTTCCATCTCAACGGAAGTCCAAAAGGAAGGTTTTTCTTTCTCCTCTACTATTCGATATTCCTTGTCTCTCCAGAGTTCCTTCCATCTTCTTCCTCTACGATCCCTGTCGCGTGCACTCTCCCCTCCACACTTCCTTTCTTTCCTTTTTCTGCAAGGTTGTGTGTGGTGAAAATTTCCTCGTCTGTGGTCAGGTCTGACGGCTTCTATAGATGGGCGGTTCCCCCCCATCCCCTCATTAACTCATGAGGAGCCTCCCCACCTCCCATCCTGGTGAGTAATTCATTCCAAGGTTAGAGAGCCACTTTGGTCTTTGAGCCAGTAAAGACCAATACGGTATTGGTTTGGTGGAAGTTAATGCCACCATTCCAAGTTCCTTCCACCACCTTTCATTATCCATCGTGGTCTCTTTCAGCACATCCCCCTCCCAGCAATCATGCAACACATATTAATAACATTATCTACATTCATCGACCCTTTATACAAAGGTTCATCAAATCAAACGTTCACATCTTTGAGTTTGCCATAGTTCTTGGCCAATATAGGTATTTTTAGAGACTAAGGGAAACAAGGTGTTACAATTCCCTCCCCTTTAAGGGAACATCGTCCTCGATGTTCTATCTATCAATAGGATGTGTATGTATAGAAGTAAACAAAATCAGATATGCCTGTTTCATGACATCTTCCATTTCCCATGTAGCCTCATCTGGGCCAAAATGTTTCCACTGCACCTTGACCCGTGCAGTGGTTCGATTCCTGAGTGGGGTTTCCTTTCTGTCCAGTATGCATTGAGGTTCTCGCAGGAATTCTCCCTCTGGTTCCACCTAGATCACAGACCAGTCGATTACGTGATTAGAATCGTGTACATATTTCTTCAATAATGAAACATGGAAAACATTATGTGCTTTTATTGTGGGAGGAAGTGCTAGCCTATAGTCTACAGGTCCTACTCTATCTATAACTTCAAAGGGTCCACAATACCGAGGTGAAAACTTGGCACAAGATCCCGTTTTCAGGGAACTCTTCCTGGGCCTAACTCGGAGATATACGTGGTCTCCCACCTTGAACTCTCTTGGAGTTCTCTTTCAGTCAGCGTAACTTTTCTGTCGGTTTTGAGCGACCTTTAGATTTTGTTTTATCTGAATCACTTGTTGTTCCATTTCTTTCAACATGTCGGGTCCAATAATAACTCTGTTTATGGGATTACCCCAATTGACTGGAGTGTTACACGAACTACCGTAGAGGACTTCGAAAGGACTCATCTTCAGGGATTCTTGGTATCCATTGTTGTAGGCGAATTCCACCAGTGGCAGGTAATCTTCCCACTTTTTGGGTTGATGCATTACATGCATCCTTAGCATGTCTTCTAATATTTGGTTCACTATTTCCATATGTCCATTGGTTTGAGGATGATAGGCTTTTCTAAACAGTAACTTGGTCTCCAGACCAACCATCAAGGATTTCCAAAAGCTGGAAGTAAATTTCATGTCTCTGTCAGACACGATCTCTTTAGGCATACCATGCAGTCTAAATATATCGTTCATGAATATGTTGGCAATGTCTATTTCCTTGCAAGTCGACTTGATGAGAATAAAATGAGTGTACTTTCTCAATTTATCCACCACTACCATGATGTCGTCATTCTGTTTGGTCGAGGTTGGTAATCCAGCGATAAAATCCATGGATATGGTTTCCCATTTCCATTCCTGGATTGGTAGAGGTTGTAATAATCCTACTGGGTGTCAGTTTTCTGCTTTAACCTGTTGGCATTCTATGCATTTTTCTAAGTACTCATCTGTGTCTTTCTTTATTCTAGGCCAATAGAATTGTTTCCTAGTGGTCGTGATCATTTTCTAGTATCCTGGATGACTAGTATAGGGTCTTTTATGTAGTTCATCCATTATGAACCTCTGCAAGTCATCACAATCTGGAATATACAATCTATTTCTGTAAGTGAGAAGACCACCTTCTATCATCTAGTAGCCTTCATATTTTATCTCTGTGGGTTCTTCCTCCAGGTACGAGGTCACAGTTTGGAAGAATGTGTCTGTTTCTTGTGCATTCCTGATTCTTTCCTTGACATCTGTCTCGTAGGTGCTTACCGCTTCCAGGTGAATTGTTTTCATACTTCTGCTAAGGGCATCGACCACCTTATTTTTATTTCCTTTAATATGTTTGATTTCAAAATAAAACTCGCTAAGGAGGGCCATCCACCTAGCTTGTCTGGCATTGAGCTTTGATTAGTCAAACAGATATCGCAATCCACAGTGGTCTGTCATAAGTACAAATTTCCTTCCTAGGAGGTAATGCCTCCACATTTTTAAGGCGTGCACTATGGCGGCCAGCTCTAGATCATGGGTCACATAGTTGACTTCGTGCTCATTCAATTTTTGGGATTCATAGAAGACCACACTTCCTCCTTGTATAAGGACTCCTCCGAGCCCTTCCTTACAGGCATCTATGCACACGAGGAAGTCAGCTTTGGGATCGGTGATCTTCAACACGGGTGCATGGGTCAGTAGATGTTTCAGGGTTTGAAATCTTTCTTCAAATTTTTGTGTCCACATGAATTTAGTCCCCTTCTTATGGAGGGCAGTGATTGGACACCCAATCTTGGAGAATCATTTTATAAATCTCCTATAGTATCCTGCTAAGCCCATAAAGGATCTGATATCCAAAACATCCTTTGGGGTAGGCCATTCCATGATAGACCTGATCTTGTCAGGGTCTACTACTACTCCTTCTTCAGATAGGACATGGCCCAAGTAATGTAATTGATTTTGGAAGAAGTCACACTTGTTGAATTTGGCATAGAGTTGATGTTCTCTTAACACTTGAAGTACAAGCCTAAGGTGTTCCTCATGTTCCTCTCTATTCTTGGAGTAAATTAATATATCGTCAATAAAAACCAGTACAAATTTTTCTAGGAATTTGCTAACCACATTGTTCATCAAGCACATAAAAGTGGCAGGGGCATTGGTTAATATGAATGGTACTACCACAAACTCATAGTGACCATATCTTGTCCTGAAGGAAGTTTTGTCGATGTCTTCACCCTTGCTTCAGACTTGATGGTATCCAGATCTCAAGTCAATATTTAAAAAGATGGAAGCACCTCCCAATTGATCGAACAGGTCATCGATCCTGGGTAAGGGGTACTTGTTCTTTATGGTTACCTTATTGAGTTGTCTATATTCTACACACAGTCAAAGGGTACCATCTTTCTTTTTCACAAACAGGACTGGTGCTCCCCATGGAGACACGCTGGGCTAGATATAGCCTTTGTCCATCATTTCTCTCAATTGTAATTTAAGTTCAACTAGCTCAGGTGTGCTCATCCTTTAGGGTGTCCTAGACACTGGCACCGCTCCTGGTGCAAGCTCTATCGAGAACTCAATGTCCCTTCTTGGAGGTAGGCACGGTACCTCTTCCAGAAATACATCTCTATATTCTCTTAGTGTGGGGTGGTCTTCGAGGTTTGGTTTGTTATCTTCAATTGATTTCAACACCTGTATCGCAGATAGTGGACATCTCTTTCTGCAATACTTTCTCATTTGAAGAGATGATATCTGTCTCACTGAGACAGGTTTCTGGATCCCTTGAAGGGTTATCCTTCTTCCTTCTTCACTTACACATTCTAAGGTTTTATGGTAACAATCTAGTCTGGCTTTATGCGTGGCTAGCCAGTCCATACCAATCAACAGGTCATACAATCCTAGGGGTAATATGTTAAGGGTTGCTTGGGTGGGGAATTCAGCCATAATAAATTGGCAAGCTGTATGACCTCCACTACCTTTATTTTGGCGCCAGTCGCTAACTGTACCAACCATGGCTTGGTGTGTTTATGTGGTTGTAGTTTACACTTATCAACAACCTTAGGGGCTATATAACTCAAATTTGAACCAAGGTCAATCAGAATAGACACTAGATGGTTGGTGATCATACCTTCTATTTCCACCACTGAAGCTTGGTGGTCAGCTTGGTTGTTATCCAAGGTTGCATAAATTTGCGGCACACTCCTGGCCACATCATTGACGGTGGTAGCTTCTTGAATGCTGTGAATTCTCTGATTATTCTATTGTCGGTGCGGGCAGTCCCTCAGTAGATGTTCTTCTCCACAACCCCAACATTTCAAAGGTTCTCTCTTTGGGTTATCGATCTTTCCTG
>JASDQU011102454.1:7978-29000 GCA_032191745.1 Picea mariana | reverse complement strand
AAAAGGTCTTAGAGTTTACATGTTTTTCTTTATGTTTGTTGTTGTACTTTCTCAGGACAGTAGTCCTCTAGTTGTTAGTCTGGATAGCCTTAGAAACTCCATTATCAAACTGTTGTTAGTTAAGAATATGCCCCCTGGTTTCCTACGGGCAGGGTGGCTCTATGTTTTCCATAATTTTTGGACCTGTTACAGTGTGATAGCCAGGTGTCCTAGTTTTCTTCACAGGTAGGACACCTGGCTCCTATCTGCAATGTATACTCTTTTTTGAATGAAGCTTTAATAGGAAGGACCCACTTTTACTTAAAAAAAAAAAAAAAGATTGCATAGGGTGAGACAAATATTTCTATAACAAATGCCCCCTAATGTGTGAGGTTAGAGGAGTATCTGCGATGGCTGAAATACATTATAAACAACCCAGAAGTGGAGTGATGGGGAACTAGCTAGAAGAACTAGTTGCTCATTACATTCTGCACGGAATCTACATACATGGCTGCCAATAAAATTACACTACAGATCCATGTGAAAATATACCAAATAAGTGTCTGTGGCCATGAATAGGAAAATACAAATGCAGTTACATGCCAAAAAGATTTCATAGTCACGAACAAGGCCCAGTAGAACTAGTCTCAAAACAAATATGAAGATATATGTTTACAATGGAGTACAATCGGATCTCCCATGATCACTGCAGTCATATAGGTATTGGTCCAATGAAAAGGAAGAAATAGCTCAGGAAAATTGTGGCCACATAGTAATGTCTTCAAGTCTTCCACACAATCTGCCAAGGGTGCAAGTCTACATCATGTGAATAAAGGAGTTGAGGTCGAACACAATGAGACATTGTTTGATTACCATTCGTTGAGGTATACCATTAACAAATGTGAGACAACCTGCCAATGATGAAAGTAGGTATCAAGGCACCGAGTACATTCTTACAGGTTTGAATAAAGGATCCGGTGTTAAATACCTGAAGAATCCATTGATCAAGAGACATTGATGTATTCCCAACTATCAATGGTGAGAGATCTTGCCACTAATTACTGCAAACCTCAAGGTACTCATAAGACTCTAGGTCTCGTTTCCAGAATAAATGGGCTGAAATCGATGGAAAGAGACCTGCTGAAAGGAGAACATTAAGGCATTTTTCATCATTCATCATGAGGTATAACACAAGAGCTTCATGATTTGGTGGAAATCAGACGAAGAACATGTTCACGAACCAACAAACCTATTTGTATTTCGTGTGTGCCAAGTGCAAGTGGTGCACAAAAAAGAGCCTCTGAATAAAATCTAATGATGAAAGCTACTGACAAAGGTGAGGAAACCACCAATAAGGCTAATGGCATCCAAGACACTGCATGAATCCTAATGTGTGAATAGATGTCTTGTTGTGGAACACAAGGGAAAACACCTAGTCAATGACCAATGATGAAATATCGACTGTTGGGTTCAAAGTTTCCTACCAAGGATTAAAGTAGGACCAGGGTGCATGATAGGACTATAATATATTGTCATTTTGAGAAAAAAATGAGGGTATGGACGACATGCAAAGTCAAGAGTTCTGAGAAGTGGCCGACACAGGTTGATAGACTTCATTTGAACAAGAGCATGAGACATATGGAGTACTCTGACAACATAGACCCGATGATGAAACCATGAGATGCAGGAGGCATCAATGAAATTATCTATAGGGACTGGAAGAGTAACCAGTCGGTAGAGAAGACTCTATAATGAGCTCATCTTCCTAAGGCCATGCTAATCCAAAAATTATGATGATAAATGGACTCAATAACTTTGTGCTCTGTTAAAAGGTGACATGATTGCTGCCAACATAAGATAATAATCCCTTCCTGCCTGTTCTTTTTTTTTGTTTTTTCATAGACAAATGAATGTTATGATACAGAGGAGGAAACAAGTGTTGCAAGTAAGAAAAACTAGTTCCAGCAGTGGAACATACCTATGCTCAATGCAAGGAGATGAATGTGGGATATGGATAGTTGGGGGAATGTTCCCTCCTGGGTATAGGGTCTCAAATTGCGAAGGATATGAACAAGGCTCTGTTTGGTTGAGGATGCACAAAACTATTGAGGCAAATGGTTTACAACGCAAAGCGAGAACCGACTATAGGATCAATACTGCGAGCAAGGGCATGAGATGCAATCACAAGTTAATGCCAAAAAATGTCCTTTTTTTATGTCTTTTAGTATACTTGGTGTGAAAAAGGGATAACCTTGTGCCAAATAGACATCCTTTCAAATCCAATTTACGGGTGTGAAAGAGACAAGTTCACTTGGAAATGTTTTCACTTTTTGAAGACGAGTCTGAAAAGAGATTAACTAAGACTCATGACCTTTCAAGTCCAACTTAATGAGTGTGAAATGGACAAATCACTCGACAATATTTTCTCTTTTTTGAATGAGTCGAAAAAGAGCATAACTCGAACTCGTTTGGGAGATTCTAGGCGACAAGTCATGGGGGAGGCCAAGGCTCTTGTGCTGGACTTCTATGAAATTTCAGCATCTTATGAATAGCCAACATAAGCTTGGGAAAACCCAAAGCTCTCCAAGTCGAGGAGGATAAAGTGCTAATGGAGGTTATCATCTCCGTGATATATCGGATAATGTCTATTATAGGAAAAGACATCGAAGGGGGAATTGGATACTCCACAAGGCCATCCCAATCGAAGGGAACCTCCTTGGGACTTGGATGGAGAGTACTTGGAGAGAGAAAAAATCTCTCTCGTTCATAAGGTTGCACTGGTACGACCACTTCTTCAACTCTAGGTTGAAAAGGATGCAGGATAGCAGGGATAGAGGACACATCACCCCCAAAAATGGGGGTGTGGTCTAGAGAGGATTGCAGCAGTATTACTTCCATGTCAATCAAAAGAGAAATGGGGTGTGGGGAAACCACAAACGCCTTAGAATATGAAGGGCCCTTAGGTGATTCCCATGCTTTTGGTATCCCATCATTAGTTGGACACAAACGAGTAAGGTGATCTCCTTCTCAAGTCCTGCAAAGGAATTTAAGCTTATGTATGAGGCATCTAAGCTTCTTGATTCCCCCAACTTCATTCACAATGACTGGTGACATGATCTCAATGTGACTAGCAGAGGTCAGAGAGTCATCTCCTACATGATGTACAGAGGTTGGAGATGTGGCATTGATATGACTCGTGGAGACTAGAGTGATGCCCCCAGAATGACTAGCAGTGGTTGGGTGCGGATTGTCAACATGACTTGCAGAGGTCATTGACCCATCTCCAACATGACTGGCAGAGGTTGGCGATGGAGCTCTAGTATAACTGGTAGTTATTGGACTAGCATTCGGTTGTGGCATTTGATACCAAGGTCCATGGAAAGATTGGATTTGAAACATTACAGGCTAGGAAGGTGTCTGGTTTACCCCCTGTCCTTGTCCGGAGAGATAGTATCCTCCATCAAATTAGTCTGAAGAATCTTGTACGGGCATCATCACTAAAGTCTGCGAAGAGACAGAGGTATGATAAGAATTATTCAAGTGAGGATATATGTTGTCTCCTTTTGAAGGGGTTCCATGAAGAGGGTAGCCCGAACCATAAAACTGATTCTCCCCATATGAAATACCTAGGGACACATCAGGACCCGTCATGGGAAAAGTGTTCAAAGGAACTGACATGGCGGATGAAGGATACGTGGATGGGGTGTAATAAGTAGAATAAGAACCCATCTAAATATTGGCTCCTGAAAGAGCATAGATAGGACTGGATCTGCAACAGAGGAGGTTCCAACCTCCCATAGTGAGAGTTGGTTGAGGGACATGACTCATATCAAATGAAGATGTAAGCATCAGGGAAATGGTACCCCCAAATCTAGTGCTAGGATTCATATAAGTGGACTAGGGAGAGGATTGAAAAGACGAAGGCATATCAATAAAAAAATGACTAGAGACCCAAGGAGCGGACTGAGTGTCATAGTTATGCACACCATTATGAAAAGCAGAAGGATTTATCGCCATGAAATGAGTAGGCATCATGGGGTGGGTAGCGGTAAATGAGGGAGAAAAATGAACTCCACTATCCATGACAATGGAAAATCAGTATAGACTCCTAAGGCCAACTAGTAATCAAAGAGCATACCAAAAGTCAAATGTCCAATATGCATACAAACGGGGTAAATTGGCTGAGTGGCCTCCCTCCCTAAAGAATGTATGTATTTCCCAAGAGGGGCCTAAGACTCCCTGCTAAAGATCAGAGGTAAAATAATCAGTTATAAGGTCCCTCGTGGGCTTAACAACCGGCCAGTCAGATCCCCCTAGAGAGGTAATCCTCCATAAAGGCTGTGTGTTGTTTGACCCTTATCTGACTCACGGTACTTGTAGAATAACTCCCGCAAGAAACCTATGTGGCACCTAAGTCAAGCAACTAATAAACCACTGTATAACCGATGCACAGGCAAGCAGTCGTAAGTCGGGTTCACCTTATGGGCAGGGTAGCAAAGCCCGAAACCTTGAAAGTGTCGCCTCTCACGGAGGTAAAGGTACTAGAAAGATCCCCAGATACGAATAGATCCCCAGAAACATCTCTGATGCTAAGAAGGTATCGGGGGGATATCCCTTCAACCAACCTCGCATGACCTCATGATTAACTCCGGTGTGAGCGGAACCTCCTGATATTACCAATTATATAATGGATTTCTCCACTTGCTTTCTCAGACGCATATGTTGATTTAATTGCCTTGGAGAAGTTTACTCAAAAAATCCTATTCCAAGGCACTAAATCCTAAGCTAGTTTGTGTACCCTAGAAAATAAAATCATGACTAATCAATTTTAAATTATAGCATTAATTTTAGTGGCTGTGAATACTCAAAAAGGTATGGTAGTGAAACTCATGGTGTTATGACTCTGCAAGAAAAGTAAATATGAAATTAATGCAAAGTCCTAACTTTAACTTTCAATGAATGATATGCTTCTAATAACAAATGCAATTTTCAATTTCAACTTTGCAATTCTGAAGTAAAAATGCAATCTTTCATTATATGCACTAAGCTAATGACAAGGACTCAAAAGACCAAAATGCCAAGCAATGCAAAATGCCTATTTTTTTGTATTTTCAATATAATAAAAATGAAAATGCATGGACTGAAAGCAACTTGATATATAAACTCTATTGTGTATAGAAAGAAATAACTCAAGCAGGATACCAAGAAGCAAAGCACCCAACCCAATGTACAAGGACAATCAAAATGAAAACATGATGAGAAAGACTCCGCCCAGAAATTCAACCAAAGATAGGTTTCTTGTCATCCCACAAGGACTTAACAGGCACTACAAAGACCCAAGAAGTCTTAGTAAACATCAAATCCCACCCAACAACCACCAGACCAAGAAAACAAGCAAGGAAAGATGATGTACGTGACTATTTAGGAAAACCGAGTGTATGTACGCAGCTTGCAGAGGGACAATCTGCGTATATACACGACTGTCAAGGGAAAAAAGGTGTATATGTTTAAAAAACAAAGCCAGGCAAGGGAGAAAGATGAAAACTCAGACCTAGAGTAAACATAGGCTGTCAAGAAATTATACAACAAGAAACACCATAGAAAAGAGAGAAATCTAAGGAGAAAAGTACTACAAACCCTAAGAAAGAAGATTCAATCCCTAGTATGTTCACCAGTTCTGTTACGAGGAAAATCGCTCTATGGCTAGGGTAAACCACAACAGACGGAAATGACTGCAGAAATAAAATCAATCCCAAAAACATGCTATATAAACCAATATGCAAGCGAGATAAGAAAGATGCCTACCTCGTCCAAATGTTCGATGAAGTCCACTGTTGAGCACTTTAACCCAAAGCTATATACCTGCAACTAGTTCTCAACAACCAAGAAAAGAAAGCATATGGTGATAATATAAAAGGTTAGCACATTAGATAGCATAATCCATTAATATACATAACAAATACGTCAATGGATAATAACTCAATATATTTGCAAGATATCAATTGTACGGGAAATGAGTATTTATATTAATAAATGATCAGCAAAAGTGAAAATATTACAAACTTTTGTGTCAGCGCAGTTCAGAACCGAGAAACTAAGTTTCTTCCAGCTGGGCCTCCACCACTTCAATCCTCCACCAAAGGTAAGCTCATAATATAGAAGAAATGAGGTTCTCAATCAATAAGGGAAGAGCTTGGGGGCTGAACATTGTGTTCAGACTTAAAGGACAAAGGGATGCAGACTCAATATGAAGTAAATAATTTCTCCAGAGTAACTTTGGTCTCAAAGTTGAATTCTTTCTCCTCTTTTCCATAGATCCGAATTGGCCCATTTATAGCCTTCAAAATGGAACTGAAGGGCCGATTCATAATGTTTCCAGTATATGGAAGGTGAAGGATCATAGATATCCTTTTGTGACATGGAAAATCGACATTAATTTTCATTTTCTAGCACAAATATCGATGTACGTGGGTTGTAGTGGAGCAACCTCCGTATACTCATGCTATATAGTAAGCAAGATGCATACATGTGGAAAATATGTATTTTTATCTCTGGATTTTACAAACAGGGATGATAAGTCTGCATAGGGGAATGGAAAAATGCCTTATGTGCAAGATTGCGTAGGGTGAGGCAAATCTTGCTATAACATCTAATTGTGTTTCCTTTGTGTATTTTTAATGTTTCTTGGTTTATCTTGGAATTTCTTAGGTATTTTCAAGTGGGAGAAAGATTGGCAAGAGAATTTATTACCTCATCTTGGCCATTACCATTTTAATTGTGAGAATTCTAGAGGGATAGGGGGAAAGATACATTTCAACTAGATTTGTATGGTTGAGGTTGCCAATTTGTCTAATATCAAAAGGTCTACTCAACATTAGTATGTATCAAATAAAAATACACTTTTCCTTTCAAATTTTGTGGTTAGTATTGTTGATCTTAAATACTTTTTTATGCTCTTTGAGTCAACCTTATGAGGATATAATCCCCCTATGTTTTTAAAGAGGTGATAATCCTCTATTTCCAAATAACATGCAAGAACATAAACAATGCCTAAGAAGGACTAGACTTATTTTTAAATAAATATTCACATGCAAAGGATACCTGAGAAAGAACTAGGTATCTTATAAAAAGTAAATATTTACAACATGCTACATGATCATAAACCAAAAAAAGTGTGCAGTAAAATAAGATGACATTTCCATCACACAATTTATCAAAATAGAACACAATATTCAAGGAAGGGAAACACGAAAGTATGGACCACATACGGAATAGAACTTTAAATGATCATTTCATTAGGCACAAATATGATTATGGTAGACATACATTTGAAATCTCATGCTGAATCAAAGTCTTGAGATCACAATAATGTCATGTCCCAAATTAATTCTCTGGGAACCTCAAAAATAATATATGTCTTTAAATAAAATATTAATGTCTTGGAATGCAAATAAAAGATTTCATTTTTCCTTCAAAGAGGACTGAGATGGGGATCCTACGGACTATGAAATGAAAAGAACTAGAAGACACAATAAAAACAGTCAAGGATCAACCTTGGTTTCACAAATTACTGGGAAATGGAAGGAAATATGACAAATGATTGTAGAGGAAAGATAACAAGAATGGGAATAGGGCCTCTACTTGACTCACTATGACGAAAATTATTTTGAACCTTTCACTTGCTTTTTGGTGCCTCTTTTGTATATGGTCGTTGTGTTGTAGGTGAGAGAACTGCCATAATCGCTTCTTGCTAATCTGTTTCAATGATTTTTATTAGGTATTTTCTTAGACACTCTTCTATGTATTCCCTCATGGGGGATACAAAGATCTCATGTTTATACTTTATTTTGAACAGATCATTCTACATATCTTTTAGGTCCATACCTAATTGGTGCAACATGTCATCTACCGCGTCATTTATTTTGATATATCTGACTAGCCACCTTTCAATTTCTTCCTCGAAGAATTCTATTGAGTCAATGAACTCACTCACCCATGAAACTTTTAGTACATCAAGTAGTTCTATTAATTTCTCTTTAGATAAAAGTATTGTGTCCACTAATGAATTTGGGATGTCAAGTTCCTCTGTGAGATCCACAAGATTAATGAAAAGGTCCCCTCTTTTAATCTTCACAACATCTAACTCATTTAACATTTCTCTTGAACTTTTTATTCTTTTCAACCAACAAGCGTTAATTTGTTTCATGTATATATTAAAAGGAAGGTTTTGTTCTCTTCTGCAAATATCACTTAAACTTGAAACTTTAGCTGAAAATGTTCCCACAATGTCTTTGTAAAAAAAAAATTCATTTTCTTGATCCTTGTTGAGTCCTAATAATAGACTCTTTTTATCACATTACTATCATAGCCTTCCATCCAAAATCCCATATCTATGACTTAGTTATATCACATTTTGTCTCTCTTTTCCATAAAATCGTGATCAACTACAAAACATGTGTATTGAATTATGTTAAAGGTAAATTGTCCATCTTATGCTTAATTCCATTCTTCTTTATTCATATTTTATTTAATTAGTTTTTATTCTAATGAGTACCTATAAATATTTTGATTATGTAGCAACTCAAAATATAATTCTGTAGCCCAGTCACTTAAACAATTTTCCATAGAGAAATTGTTGTTCTACAGGAACATGATCACTCTAGGATTGAACCCTGACATATGGAAGAGGAAAAATTGATCCTTGAAGCTCATCGACCTATCAACTCATCCCACGAAGCCTCTATATTAGCGTAGGTGTAAATTCAAACCTCCAATCCAACATGTCCATGTGGCAGAGTTGCACAAGTTAGCTCCATCAAATCAGTGCATGCGAAAGGAATGAGATCATATTAGATAAATTCATCATTTTGTCATGAATTTATCTAATATGTGGACAACAAAGATTAATCCATACATCCATGAAGATTGTTAATATTCAGTTTTGCATATTCCCATATGTAATTTGTTACAAACAGTTTGTGAGATCCATGTAGTTTGGATCTGTGAAATCTTGTTTTCATTATATAAATATGTGTAATCATACTTTTAGAGACACATTTCTTGATGTAATTTTTTGATAATTGTATTGTTGTTGGAATTAATATAATTTATGGTTATTGTATCTTTGTGTGCATTACATGTTCTAATTTATAAGAGATCAAGTCTCATATGATCTTTCCAAGTAGTGTTCCCCAAGCCAGGGGGGGACCTTGAGGAGGAGCACACTATTCAGTTACTTTAATTGTTGGTATTGTTTTGTTTTTATAGTTGTGTGATTTCATATTTCTATTCATTTCTTTTATGCAATTTTATTTATTTTTGTTTATAAAAAAATTAATAACATACATAGCAAGACATCAGTTTAATAATTGATTGTTATGTCCACAACAGGAACTCTCATTTCTTGAGGTGATTGAAATAATTTTATTAACAGTCTAATAGATTGATGATCCTAAGTGTTGGAATTATGTTTCTGTTTTTACAAATATGATTTTTCATCATTAGTGATGCTTTGTTCTTTCTATAGTTGGACATAAATTTATTTATGCAGCTAAGACAATGAACATTTTTTCCTTGTGCATGATTAGATAGATTAGAAAACTAGTACCTTCATATATTTTTCATTTCACTTCAACAATTTACAATCCCCAGATTGATAATTTAATGTAGCAGAGTTCAACTAATTGAACTGGCTGACATTTTTGGTGTTGTTTCCAGGGAATGAACCAGGGTCTCTTGGGTGAGAGTCGAGTATCCTAACCAACTAGACCAAAACAAAGATATTTAATGGGAAAAGGAGATATTTCCCACCTAACCTATCCATAAATATGTGAATTATGAAAACATATCTCTCGAGGGAAGTCCGAATATGGTAAGGCACCTAGGGATGCTATCTCTAGAGTCAACAAATCATCTATCGGTGGGGAAGTAGAGTAGAGATTGGAAATCTATTGGAAAAAAAAAAAAAAAAAACATACTCAATACTATTGGTTCTCAATTAGACACATTGAAAATTAGAAAAAGAAATAGGTAGAGAATGCAACGTTAACTATTTTCTCTCCAAAATGTAGAAAAGGGAATCCTTTAAAATAATGTATATAACATCCCCACTATAATCCCATTTTAATTAATTCTTATGTAGATATAATATGTGGCTATGGCTAAGCGATGTAATATGTGAATTGTATTTCCTTGTTTTATTAATAAAATGTGATGCCATCTGCTACGGGGACATGGAAAAGAGATGGGGGGTGAATTAATCCACAAGAGAGGGGAGTGTCTAGGATAATGGCCAAGAGGGGTCCAAGGGGATAATACCCTTTTATATTAATTTAACCCATTTTCATGAATTTTCTATTTGTATATGAACCTTCCCATTTCTGATTGAGTGTTCCCAAATCCAATCATTGAATACATGTAAGAGTGTGGTTGTGAGTGGTCACATCCAAAATTTATTGGGCACATGGGGGTTGAGTATAATCATCTTGGGGAAGTGTGAGTTAAGAAAGGAAAGAAAAATAGAGGAGATTTGTATGGGTTGGGACAATAGTTTTTAGAGAGTCACGTTTATGCATGGGAAACAAGTAGAGAGAAAGAAACAAAGATTGAAGATCATGCAGTCATGGAGGTATAATCCTAGATCATTATGGAGCATAATTGGAGTGAATTGGAGTTGGAAAACTCAAGAGCTAGGTTTTCAGGACTGAAGAGTGAAATCCTATGTGAGTTGCACTAAAACAACAAGTGTTTGTTGTTGGTTTGTTGATAGTTTCCTAGCAGCAATTTCCCTTGAATTCCCAGCTGAGAGATTCCTAGATTCATGTGCCAGAGAGACCATGATAAACGAGTGGGTTTCCTGAGGGACTGATATCAGTGAAGGGGTAGATTCCTTGGGTTGGATAGGTCAAGAGGAAGAGAGCTGGTGGAAAATCAGGGTACTTGTAGGAGAATATCAGTTGGGTTGAGAGTTTTATGAGCTATGAGAAGACTATGAGAGACCACCCTCTTTTGTTGATTTCTAGCCTCGTCTCGGGGGTGACTGGTTGTTGAGATTTGGAAAATTCAGCTTATGGTTGGGTTGAATGTCCATCCCAAGTAGTTTCTTGCACAACTGTTGTGAAAAGATAAGTGTTTTATCTTGTTGTTGTGTTAAAGTACGTGTTTAATTGTTGTGCATGAACTTTGTGTATTTGGAAGTGATTATATGCTTCTTTAATGAGTTGTTTAGTTTCATTTCATGTTGATTATTAGAAGGCTATAGATGCTTCTATTTTGTGGTTATAGACAGTAGTTAAATCTGTTTTAATTTGTAGCTAAAAGCTACATGAAATGATTTAACTGTAAATGAATTAATTTAGTTAGCATAAATTTCCTTTTCAAGATTATTTCGCACTGTAATGTCACTCATATGGGATTGGGGACATAACAATGTCCTTTAGATAACATTGATCTATGTGGTATGTGTGCAGATAATCATGCTACAAAACATTTCCCATCTCTATCGGAGCTCAAAGCAGCGTACCAAGGGACTCAAGGAGCTATAGAGAAGTTATGTTTTGTTGTACAAAAAATACCTTGGCAGCCAATAACTTCAGGTATATCTCAAGATCCCTCTCAACAATTTAATTATTTTTTTTCTCAAAAATACCCTCAAAAAAATTGGACCATTCCTATGCCTTGGCAAGCATGGACACCACATCGATTCCAAAACCAACCTTGGAAACAAGGGTAGTGAGGATCTTCCTATGGAACCATGCCTGCTTCTCCTTATCCTATGCAACAACAATACACCCAATATAATACACAAAACCAATATTCCCCACAAGTCCAACAACCATAAATTTCACAACCTCAACAAATTCAATTACCATCAAATCAACCTCCAAGACTTACCCAAATACTTGCACAACTCATTTTTATCCCCAATAATAAAATAGCATAGCCCACTTATAGTGCTAAGCTACATAATTTTCTCACTTACATGATTACTTCTCTTGGTATAAATGATATTCATCTTATATAATGAAAAGTAATTTTCCAAGATGCACCTATTAATGTTGAAGAAATTATAGAGGAGGAAACTCCTAATAAAATAAACAACAATGATAGTGCTAATCCAATAAATCAAACTTCTTCATTTATAATAAATCAAACACAACAATCTAGTACTCCACTTTTCCCAGAATGGTTGGCATTAGAAAAGCAAATCACTCAACCTAGATATGATTTATTAGATGAGTTAAATAATGTTTGTATCTGAATTTCATTATTGCATGTAATAAAAGAAATTCAAATTTATGCTAAGATAGTAAGGGAATTGTGTATAAAGAAAAAAAGTAGGAAAAATAAAGACCCACAAACAATTCAAGTTATTGGTAAATTGGCAGACCGTATGTCAGGTAAAATCTATATGCAAAAAATATGTTGATTCCGGTAGTCCCATTTTAAAAATACATATCAATAATGTTGCAATTGCAAACACATTAATAGATCCGGGAGAAAAAAAATGTAATGACAAAAGGTACCATGGATGAATTACAATCGTCTAATCTCCGTAATACACCCACAGTTTTACAATTAGATGATAGATCAATGATAAAACCAGAAGGTGTATTAGAGGATATAATAGTCTCCCTGGATTATTGGGAGTACCCTGTATATTTCATGGTTTTATGGAAGAAATCTAACTTGGGTGGGAACCCATTAATCTTAGGGAGGCCTTGGTCAACTACAACTAATTCTTTTATTAGTTGTAGATCAGGGGATATGACAATTTCACACAAGGATTTAGTTATTAAATTCAATCTACATCCACCTGCTAAAGCTTTAACTGAATTAGAATTTAAACAATGTTTTCAAGATACAGATGATAATGAGGAAGTAGTGTAACCTATTTTAAATATTGTTCAATTTATGAATTTAAAGAATGATATCAAGGAAAATCAAATCATCAATCTTATTAATAATTTTAAGTTTACTCAATATCATGGGGGGTAACATACTTTTGATCATATCTTGGACAAAGATTTTCAAGAAAAATTGTACTATGGATACTTTATCAACAATTCCAAGTTCAATGTCTTCTGTCAAATCAATATCAGAAGCAAGTAATGTAGTTGTTGAAAATTTTCAAGGAAAAAATTGAAATATCAATTATAAACTTGAATAAATTCATAAACAACAATTAATTAAAACACTACATGAATAGTCTGGTGGATTCACATGGGAATACATTGATATGTGTTTGAAAACACATGTATTCCAATAGAGAATGAACACCTTCAGTAACCACTCACACAACTAGATCAAATATCAACACACCGATGTTTTGACGTGGTAAAACCCTCCATGCTATTTAAATATAGATCATGGACCAATGGAGTGTAAATCCAAATATCAATGTAGCTGTTAATATTGAGGAGAATATGATCTGTCAGATCACTCTATGTCGGGAACATATCGTGACCATCAGATTACCTAACTACAAATTCATACTAAATAAAGACACTAAGAAACACACTTTTACCTAACAAAACATTAGACCAAGTTGACATTAACTAACTCATAAGTGTCTAAATATCCTAACATCCCCCCCTTAAGACAAATTGGGATAGGATTGAAGGATTTACAAAGGATACATAGTAGGAGAAGGAATGATGCATTAGAGCCTACCCCCTTAATGACAACTTCTTGAACTCCTATCATAGATCAAAGTTTGGAAAACTTCACTTCTGTAAGAGACTTTGTGAAAATGTATTCAACTTGATATTTTGTAGGGAAAAAGAGCACTTCAATAACTCAATCATTAATGATCTTTCAGATGAAGTGCATGTGTAGCTCAATGTTTTTGCTACACTAATTTTGAACTGGGTCTTTAGCAAGCTTGATGTCACTTTGATTTCCGCACCAAAGGGTGTTCGGATACTAATATTGGAATCCAAACTCTTAAAGGGTATGTCGAAGACACAAGGCTTCTTGACTTGCATTAACCTCTACTTGGTACTCTACTTTTGTTGAAGAAAGAGAAATAGCTTGTTGTTTCTTACAACCCAAGTGACAGGTCCTGAACCAAGACTGGAAACACAACCTGCAGTAGAATTTTGATCATCAGGGTCGCCAACCCAATATGAATCAATGAAACCAACCAATAATTAAGTCCCCCATGAACTATAATGTATCCCAAAATGAACTGTACCTCAGACATACTGAACTATCCTCTTAGCTTCTTTGCAATGAATTTCATGGAGTGTTTTCATATACTGAGAAAAAATACCAACAAAAAAGTAAATATCAGGATGTGTATGAGTGAAGTATAAGAGGCTACAAACTAATTGATGGTACAAAGTGACATCAACTTCGGGAGAAGCACAGGTGGCAACACGTTTGACTCCAAACTAAAAGGGAGAAGGGGCTAGTTTAGAATCTTCCATGTGAAATCGACGAAGAAGGTCACAAGAATACTTATACCATGAAAGAAAAACTCCTTCCTTGGTTTGCAAAACTTGGAGGCCAAGGAAATAGTGCAAATAGCCTCAATTAGTCATTTCAAATTTCTTCTTAAGGCTGGTTTTCACATGGTTTTAAAGTTTAGGGTCACTACCAGTGAAGATAATATCATCAACATAATGAACAAGGATTGTGATATGGATTCCTACTTTATTGGTATAGACCTTAGGGTGAGAATGACATCTAGAAAAGATGATATCAAGAAGAAAGTTTTCCATTTTGGCATACCAAGCTTGAGGAGCTTCATTAAGACCATAAAGAGATTTCTTAAATTGAAATACAAGGCTAGAGTCATTTTGGACATAGTCAGGAGTTTGTTCCATGTAGATTTATTCTTGAAAATCCCCATGCAAGAAGGTGCATTTGACACCCATCTAATGGACCTCCTATTTATGTGAGGTTGCAAGGGATAGAATAAGGTAGATGGAATTCATTTTGGCTACAGGGGAAAAGGTTTCATTATAGTTAATTCCTTCAACTTGGGAAAATCCTTTGGAAACTAACTGATCCTTGTTTCTTTCAACACTTACATCTAATGCATACTTAGTTCTTTAGACCCATTTACATCTAACATGTTTTCTTCCTTTCAGAAGAGGTACAAGATCCCAAGTATAATTTTCCATTAAATAACAATATCTTCATTGATTGTTGTATCCCAATATGGATGACCTAAAGCTTCTGGAAATGTATCTTAAACTTGATCCAAAACAAAAGAGGCTCACTGATCTATGAATTTGTCTGAAGTTGATCTCAAGGATCACCGGCAAGATCACCAACTTCTTCTCATGTTGAACAAACCCATCTAGGAAGCGATGGTGTTGGTGCAGGTTTAGGTTTAATGGAATCATCTGGAGGAAGGTGAGAAGACATAGGTGGATTTTCATCCTCATTGTCATTATCTGAAGAATAAACCAGAATAGGAACAAAAGAAGGAACAAACACCGAAGATGGCTTGTAGGACAAAGAAGGCACAAATGTTGAATTAGGCTCATAAGCCAAGATATTTTCATCAAATTTAACATCTCTTCTAATACTAATTTCATTACAATGAGGTTGAAGAAGTTTGTAGCCTTTGACATCTTCAGAATAACCAACAAATATGCACTTCTCACCTTTATGTTGAAATGATTTCCTTTTCTCGTTAGGAATGTCATCCCATGCTACACTGGAAAAACATGAAAGTGGCTTACATCTGGCTTAAGTTTATTCCATGATTCTTGTAGTGTTAAAATTTTAAGAGCCTTTGAGGGAGTGCGATTTACTATGTAATTTTCACAATTAATGGCTTCCTCCTAATACTTTAGACTTAATCCCTTAGATTGGATCACAAAATTAGACATTTATTTTAATGTGCGGTTCTTTCTCTCAGCAACACCATTTTTTTGTATATATGGAAAAATGTGTTTCATTTGGATTCCATGTGCAACAATGCAGTAACTTGTAAATTGATTATTCGCATATTCACCTCCATTATTTGTTCTTAACCTTTGAAGTTGATGTTCATATTTCTTTTCTACAAGGGCCTTGTAGGCCAAGAACTTATCAAAAACTTATTTCTCAAGATTTAAGAAGTAAACCCAAGTGTGTCTGTAAAAGTCACCAATGAAAGTTAAGAAATAATTTCCCCAAAAAAGAAGGAGTAGAAAGTGGACCACACAAGTCATTATGAGCAAGCTGCAAAGGGTTCGAGGCATGCCAAGAGGCACATTTTTCAAAAATATCCCAATGATGTTTGTTGAGAACACAACCGGCACAAACACCATTTTTGCATGAAAAAAGAGGAAGACTAGTCACCATTTGTTGATTACATAGTTCTTGCAATGAGCGATAGTTTATATGGCCAAACCACTCATGCCAAAGTTTTCTCAAGTCATCGCTATGAGAAACAAAAATTAATGGAAAATATGATGACCCAAAATTTTCAAACTTGTACAACCTAGTAATATCATCAACAATTCCAGTTGCAAGAACATGATGAGGATATTTTAGATCTTTGATTAAAAATTGGTGAGGTGAAAACTCTATGGTTTTATATTCACCTAAATGAGTGATTTTATACACTGATAAAAGGTTGCAGGAAATACTTGGAATACATAATACATCATTGAAATGACTAGTATCTACCCAAATTTTTCCAGACCCTACAACACTAAGATATATATCATCACCAACAAATATTTTCTTGGTGTTACATTCATTTAGAGCATAAAATATGGTTGTATCATTAGCCATATGATAATATGCTCCAGAATCAATAAGCCACTCATCAAAAGAAGAAGTATAAGTTACATTGAAGGAGAACCTAGAAGAAAAAAGTGCATGTCCATGATAAGAAGAAGAAGAGTAGAATCTACATTGATGTTGTGCTTCTTCATCGTTGCTTCTAAAGATGCCAACTTCTTAAAATATTTGGACTCATCATGACCATCTTTCCCACAAAAATTGCAACGTATGTCAATATTCTTACTTTAAATTTTTTCTCCTATATCACCATTAGGAGTGGAAGCTGCTTGAGAGGGTTTGGGACCCTTGTTTTTCTTGTTGTTGTGCCGAGGATGTTGCTTCTTGGGATTATTGGATTTGTCTTTCTAATGGACTACTAAGTCTTTGTTGGTGGTACCTACAGTGCTAATCAATCCAAGTTGCAAAAGCTTATCTTTCTCTTGAATCAGAGCATCACAAAAGGAACCAAAAGAGGGTGTTTTATAAGAAATCCCTAGAGCTTCTCTAGTGGCATAAAAGGTAGATAAAAAAATAGATTATGCACTACCAAGCTTAGAAACAATAACATATATGCATCGATCTTTCGAGATATCTAGTTCGAATTCTATACATAAAAGTCTAAGTGTTTTGAACTTCGACAAGTAATATTCAATGTAAGGAAAATCATTTGGAATTAAATTTATTAACTAATTTTCCAACTGGTGAGCTTAAATAATATTGTGTTTACCAAACACATATTCAAGATTTTCCCAAGCTTTATTGGGGGCATCAAGTACATGAAGGTGAAACCTTAAATTAGGAGAGATGGAAATTTCAATTAGTCCACAGGATTTGTCATTCCTATTAATCCATTTGGCATATTTGTCATCATTAGTGGGTTCTTCTTCTTTTCCCAAGGTAATGCGGTACAGTCCTTTACTTCTTAATAAATCATCCATACGGTATTTCCATTGGAAGTAGTTGGTGTTGGTAAGAAAAAATATCATTGGGATAAGCCATATTGAATATGAAAAGAATAAGGATTTAAATATTGAAACCAATGGTCTAGATGGAAAGTTCTCGAAAAAAATAGGTTGTTTAAAAAAACAACACCAAAAACAGACTCCGTATGTGAAAGTTATAAACTTTTGAAAAATGGCACAAACTGTAACCAAAGAACCATGCTGCAAGTAGAAGTTGATCAACATGGTGATACCCCTCCTAATAGCCCCACTTTTAAAAATAAGTTGCTTATGAAGTGACCCACTTTTATAGAATAAGCGGGGATCACTTTTACAATGAAGTTACTTTAAAAATGAAAGTTTAATGCAAAATAAATAACTTGAAATATTAAAGCTACTTATAGTGATTCACTTTTATAATTTAAATAAATACACTTTACAATGAATGCATGAAGTTAAAAAAAAAAATTAACAAAAAAGAGACTTGACCTCAAGACCTCTGACTTAATAAAGCAACTTTTAACCAAGTGAGCTAGTGCAAAACATATTATATACATATTATATTGTTTAGAAGGAGGATTGTGATTGTTGAAGATGACCTTGGAGGACATGCTCATAAAAAATATTTTCACACAAGAAAAATTATTTTCTTCTCGATGACAACAAGGGTTAGATCTCGGTTAGCTTACCCAGAAAATGCAAATTTTCCCTCTGTTTTTTATTTATCAAGATCACATAGAGTGCATGAAAAAGAACATACACATACATGAAAACCATTTCCTCTCTGTTTCTGATTTACTGAGATCTCACAGGGCATAGGGAAAACAACATACTCAGATAAAAAAGAGTAGCAACCAAGAAAAAAAAAAAATGAAATAAAACCAAAATTTTTCTGTACAAAAATTCAAAAAGGGCATATTCTGGCTTTATAGCTCCAAATATAATTGAAATGACCTTATCTTGGGAAAATAAAAATCTTTTTGAGTGAAATGAAAAACATTCCTAACTTAATTGAGCACAATGGATGCAATGGAATAGTTCTCTTAGCCCCAAAATGTACAGAAATGGCAGAAACCAGAGATGAAGCAACATATCTTCATGATCACAATCTACAACAAGAGAGGGTCTTTAAATGTATCCATTAAGATCGAGGAGAATATGATCTGTCAAATCACTCTATGTTGGGAACATATCATGAATATGGGATTACCTAACAATGAATGCATAATAAAGAAACACACTTTTACCTAACAACGCATTAGACCAAGTTGATCTTAACTAACTCCTAAGTGTCTAAGTATCCTAACAATAGGCATGGAATCCATCATAATACATGTATTCATCATATCTATATAGAGGATAATTCCAAACCTATTAGGAAACCCCAGAGACATATGAACCCACTCTTGAATGAAATTGTGAAAGATGAACTGTAGAAATTACTTAATGTTAATTTTATATATCTAATTTATGAAAATCAATGGGTGTCTCTACTAGTGATTGTTCCTAAGAAAAAATACAAATAACATGTTTGCGTATATTATAGGGAATTGAATAAAGAAACCTTAAAATATCATTTTCCTCTACCTTTTATACATAACCTCTTAGATACACTAGCACGTAAAAAACAATTTTCCTTTTTGGATGGATTTTTTGATTATAACCAAATACTAATATCTCCATAGGATCAGGACAAAACAACAATTGCATGTCCATGGGGGAGGTATGCCTGTAGAGTACTTCCTTTTGGTTTTTGTAATGCACTTGAAAATTTTCAACGTGTTGTACTAGGTATATTTTTTGACCTTATCCATGATTGTGTAGAAGTATATATGGGAAATTTCACTATCTATGGAAATACTTTCAAGGAAGCATTAGAAAATTTAGAAAAGGTTTTAATCAGATGCCAAGAAACTGATTTGGAATTAAGCAATGAGAAATTTTTTATGTTACAAACTTAAGGAATTGTTTTGGTTCATTATGTTTCTTCTGTTGGTATAAAAGTGGATCCAACAAATATATATGTGATTTACAATCTTCTAGTGCCAAAGACCCAAAAATATGTTAGGATTTTCTTAGGACATGTTGGTTATTATAGGCGATTCAATGAAAATTTCACGAAAATTACATCTGCATTATTCAAACTTCTTATCAAAGATAATGATTTTTTTTAGAATATTCGATGCCAAATTTATTTTGAAACTTTGAAAGAGAAACTTTCTGTAGCTCCTATTTTAAAAGGACCAAATTGGTCCCTTCCATTTTATATATCTACAGATGCCTCTTACACAATTTTAGGGGCAGTGCTAAGAAAAAAGGAAAATCAAGTATCTTATGCCATTTATTTTGTGAGTAAAAACATGACACCCCCTGAATTGAATTATACAGTTACGGAAAAGGAGTTCCTTAAAATAGTGCATACCATCAACAAATTTAGGTGCTATATTACAGAATATGAGATCTTCATCCACATTGATCATTCAACCATTAGATACTTAATGAAATTTTAAAAGATAAGAGAGAAATAACACAACAAGAAAGCATGCACATAGATCCATTATTTATCCTGGAAACCCATAATCGAGAGAACCAAGACCTCCATAGATATCTATTAACCTTGGCCAAATTGGCCAAGACAGGCCAACAATGGTCACTTGAGGCTTCTTACAATGGAGCATCTCAAGCCATTAAATAGGCTTCATCAATTACAACCCTAATTCCTTTACTAGAATTAGATTACAATGCAAAGACATGCATGGCCTCCAGATAGCCATGCAAAGACATGCATGGAGTGTAGATAGCCATGCGAAGACATGTGTGGCCTTAATATATACATGTGAAGACATGCATGGAGTGGAGATAGCCATGTGAAGTCATGCATTGACATGCATATCCATGCAAATACATGCATGGTGCAGAGATAGCGATGCAATAACACGAAAATATGCGCATCAAATACCATGGGAAAATACCATGGGTTACCAAATACCATGGGTTCATAAAACACTAATGGTAAACCCAACAATGACTAAATCAATGACTCTATGAACGAGTGAATATTAACCCAACATTCCATCCTTTAAACCGGACTTGGGATAAACACCTACCCCCATAAAATTTTATAAACCATGTAATGGGAATACAACATGCCCCCCTATCACCTAGGTCTACATCTAATATTTATATCGATGAACAATCAAACCAAGGGTACGCATGCCTAAACAGGTCTTACAGTCATATGCTCATTTACATATGATAATTACAATTGTATGCATGAGCATGTGATGCTATGAAACATCAACATATTTCATTACAAGCATCCATACTGATTAAATGCAATTACATAGACCAAGTATATATTTTATCATTGTATT